>CAUYPK010122595.1:0-19001 GCA_963574355.1 Loris lydekkerianus
AAAGTGATTCTGTTGTCATTGGTTGTTAATACTATCGCTGCTGCCGTTAATATTCTCCACCAGAATTGAGCATTCGTTAACTTTCATTCATTTCATTTCAGTCAGAAATAAGTTATCAAAAATAAAATTGTGTTGAGTCAATATTTAACTTTATAATTTGGGTTCCTTTAAAATTGTTAAGTAAAGTCATAAGCACTTTTCTAAAAGTTTTTCAGCCTTGGAAGCCTTAGGTAAACTTACAGAAAGACTAGAGGTCACAGTGATATTTGATAACAAACCTTGTGCAGAAATAATCTTGTTGGTAGAAGTACTTTGGGAATTCTAAGTACTGTCTTGGCTCTTATCCTTCTTAGCAGAGATAATAAATGTTGGAAGTGCTCACACCCCAGTGACCTTAAAAATACAATAAACAAAGAGCATTAGCCTGGAAGGGTGAGGAACTTATTTAAATTTAATTAAAGTACTCTTCAATGTTTGCTGAAGAGCAAGAATTTCTCCCAAGATATTCAAACGTTTTGTTTATTTATAGGAAATAAAAAATTATGTAAGGGGTAGCTACCTGGCTTATAAAAATGTTTTTATAACATTTTTTCACTGAAACTGCTGAATGTTTTTTTACTTAAATGTTTATTATATAAACCATTTAATCTAGAGACTAATATATAAATTGCTCAGCACTGTATAAGTAAACACATCAGCTTTGTACAAATTATCCCACCGCACTATTTAGAGCGAAGGGTCTCATTAGTCAGACTATGGGCTTAGCTTTCCATGAGCAGACTGCTTACAATAAAAGATACTTCGAGTAGACACAACTCCTAACATACCAGAAAGCCTTGTTCTTCCGCAGAATCATAATTAGGCAATTGTTATTTATCCTCAACTTATTAAAGACTTTCTTTCCAGCCTAAATTACTTACCCACAATAAATAATATTTTAAAACACCAGTTTGAAAATAATGTGTCTTGAAAGCAGAACATAAAGCAAGTACTTTAAAGGTGTTTTAGGACAAAATTCCTTATCCAAAGTGATCACATTACTTTTGATTTGAAATTATATATGTAGCAACATGATTCATAATAGTCCCAAACTTTTTTTTTTTTTTTTGAGACAGAGCCTCATTTTATTACCCTGGGTAGAGTGCTGTGCTATCTCAGCTTATAGCACCTCAAACTCCTGGACTCAAGCAATTCTCTTATCTCAGCCTCCAGAGTAGCTGGGACTACAGGCACCCACCACAACACCTGGCTATTTTTTAGAGACAGGGTCTCGCTCCAGCTCAGGCTGGTCTCAAACTCCTGAGCTCAAGCAATCCACCTATCTCTGCCTCCCAGAGTGCTAGGATTGTAGGTGTGAACCACCTGTCCAGTCCAGCCAGCCCCCAAAGTATTAAGCTAAATAATATCCCAAAGCCAGGGAGGGTTGTCAACTGTCCTTTAGGACAATGGACCTAGAAGGGCCCAGCAGGGAATTTTTTTGTTCATTGTTTTCTCTAAAATTTCATATTCTTGGAGCTACTGTCACAATGACCATCGAGACAAACTCATCCATATAGTTTTCTTTCAAGTAATCTTTTTATTGACATATAACATACAGAAGTTTGTTAGAATCATATTAATCTTCACAAAGTGAACTAACTCACAAAACCAGCACAAACATCAATGAATAGCGAAATGCCAGCCTCCCAGAAGCCTTCGTTCCATCTCCTGCCAATCCTCACCCAGCCCCTAACCCCTCTCCAAGTTCAACACTGTAGACTAGTTTTGCCTAGGTCTGAATTTTATGTGAATGAAACCATATGTTATTAACTCTTTTGTATCCAATTTCTTTCTAACAACAAGAACATGAGTTCAAGTGATTCATCCATATTATTGCTTGTGATTGGAATCCACGCGTTCACCCAGCTGTGTAGCATTGCAGGAATATGTAGCCATTTGGTTTTCCACTCTATTATTGATGGCATTGGGGCTGTTTCCAGTTTGGGACTATTATGAATCATGATGATATTAATACATATAGAACTTCAAATCAAAAGTAATAGAATCAGTTTGAATTCAGCATATTCTTTGTCATCATTTCTAACTAAAAAAATGAAGCTATGGGATTAGAGCAGAGACGAATCTTCAACAATTCTACAATATCTACATATCACTTCTTTCTTTTCATACGAAGCAGTCTCTAATATACCCAGCTCTCCAGTTTCCTATTGCTGTTACAAAAAATAATAATAATACAAATTTAGTGGCTTAAAACAATACAGATTTGTTCTCTTATAGTTCTGGAGGTCTGAAGTCCAGAATGGGTCCTGTTGGGCCAAAATCAGAGTGTTGGCAGGCTGCATTTCTCCTGGAAGCTCTAGCAGGGAGTCTGTTTCTGGACTCTCCTGCCTATGGAGGCTGCCCACATGCCTGTCTCCTGGCCTCAAGCCCACGATCACATGACACTGCCAGTTGACCTGCATGCCTCCCTCCATCCCTTATAAGGATCCTCGTGATGACATTGGGCCAACCTGGGTAAACCAAGAAAGTCAAGATTTTTAATCACAACTGTAAAGTCCTTTTTTGCCATGAAAAGTAATGTATTCAGACTACCTCACCAATCTTCTGAAATTATACTTGGCTCAATGCCCCAGAACAAATTGCCCTTGCCACCTTACCAAGGTCAAGCACAAACTCAATGTCCTTTTATTCTGTGATCTCAACTCACCAACATTTACAATGTAAGATCCTTGAGGATAGGGATTTACCCAGTTTCTTGCTATCTCCTCACCCCCGGAACAATCACTGGTACTCAGTGGTACTCAGTAAATATTGCCGGATTGAATGAAGGAGTACCTTTCCCTATAGCTTCATGTCTTCCCTCTTAGCAAATGGGCAGCAGCCATGTGGCACTCAAGGGCCTAGAATAGCTGCCTGCAAATATGGTTTTACTCCATGTTCTGGTTTGAACCAAAACCTGTAAGGTCTCTTTGTGTCTCAGTTTCCTCATCTGTAAAATGAGATGGCTGACACAGGTAACATTTAGAGCACCCAGCCAACATTCATATTCATCTTAAGGGGAAACAATACTTAAGATACACTTTAAGGTGAAAAGGCCAGAATTCAAAATTCTATAAATAGCAAATTTAGACCATAAAATTATGCACCATACTAATGTAAAATATTAATAAAAGGACAAAGCAAATTAGGGGTACAATGGACACTCTGTACTATCTTGACAACATTTCTATAAATTTAAAACTGCTCTAAAATATATATTTTTTTTAATTGGTTGGCAACATAACTAGATTATAAGCTCCTTGAGGGCAGACACAATGTTGTCCCTCGTATTTGTCTACATGGAGTTTACAATACTTCATGCTAAGTGCCCAAAAAGCATTGAAATATAAAAAAGAAAATATTTCTGTGGATTTCAGATTACTACAGACACAGTGTCTAACAGTCTTTTCTGTGTATGAAAGCCAAGTGGGGCTGATGAAATCGCTGGTCTTTGGTCAGCAGGACGGCTCACGCCTGTAATGCTAGCACTTTGGGAAGCTGAGGTGAGAGGCTTCCTTGAGCTTAGGAGTTCACCGCCAGCCTGAGCAAGAGCAAAACACTGACTCTCCTAAAAATAGAAAGATTAGCAGGGCATGGTGGTGGGTGCCTGTAGTCCCAGCTCCTTGGGGGGGACTGAGGCAGGAGAATCATTTGAGACCGGGAGTTTGAGGTTATTGCGAGTTATGAAAACTCCACTGCACTCGAGCCAGGGCAACAGAGCAAGACTCTGTTGGGAAAGAAGAAGAAGGGGAAGAGGAGGAAGAGGAAGAAAAAGGAAAAGAAGGAGAAGAAATCACTGGTCATGGAGGAATCGAGGAATGAGGTCATGAAGTAGGTTGGGAAGTGTGTCGCTTTAAAAAGATACATCAGGGCAGCGGCTGTGGCTCAAAGGAGTAGGACGCCGGCCCCATCAGAATGGGAGTGAAGGGACCAGAAAGGCTCATGAAAGATGGATATTGAAGGAGTGTGAATTGTGTATCATGTCCAAATCTGGGCACAGATTTTTATATCAAAAACTGGTTGGAAATTTTAATGTGATCATTTTTATGGCTTGAGAAACATTAGGCTAAATTATTGGGTTTTCCATTAAAACCACTTTATTACCAAGGAAAATTAAGCTACCCATTACACATCCATGATCACGACTTTCACTGCCCCAGATACACTGATTATCTCCGAACTGCTTGCTGTGGTTAAATGTCAGTGTCCTCCCCCAAAATTGTATGTTGAAATCCTACCCTCCTAGGCGATGCAATTAGGAGATGGTGCCTTTGGAAGGTAATTAGTGGGAAGCCTTCATGAATAGAATTATTGCTCTTATAAAATGGGCCCCCCAAAATTCATTTGATCCTTCCACTACGTGAGGATGCCGTGAGGAGTCATCTTTTGTAAACAAGGAAGTGAAACCTGGAAGCAGGTTTTCGCCGGAGACGTTGTAACTGATGGCCTCTTGGACTTCACAGCCTCTAGAACTGTGTAAAATAAACTTCTGTTGTCTATAAATAAGGTATTTCATTATAGCAGTCTGAATGAACCAAGACAGTGCTAATATAATTCCAATCCCAAATAATTCTCTTTTATGAAAACTTAAATTGTGCATAGAAAAGGTTACATAAAGAAAACATGAAACAAGTAAAGATGTTCATTCTATGTGTCTAGACCATGGATCATATTTCTTTCTCTTTTATTTTATTAAGCAGGTTTTATTTCTAAGACGAAAGAAAAATTAACATTTTAAAAGTATTTTAATTTTTAGAGTCTACATAAAAATAATTTTTTAAGTTGGCTTATATTTTAAGCAGTATTACAAATCTCTATGCATAGGAACATATATAATCAGAATTTTTTTTAAGTATTTAGAGATTTCTTGATTTCTCCCTCATCTCTCTCTTCCAACCTGCTTCTTCCTCAGTATTCCCCCATCTTGGGCCCACCCTAACCCCCTTTTTTCAATAAGTCACTAGATAATAATTTAATTTAAAAATATTTTATTCATTACACACATATGTGGCTTTTTCCCTCACCTTCCCATGAGCAGTTTACCAACAACTACTATCAACTCCGCATCAAAACTATATCCTGAATCCACCCATTTTTCTCCATCTCTATTTTCACAACTTTAGTCTGAACCACCATTTTACAAACAGTGAATTGTGACCCATTGCTGAGTTATGAAATCAGTTTGGTGGGTGATAGCCAGCATTTCTTTTTTTATATAGTAAAAGAGAAGAGAGAATCTCAGAGTACATCACTCATGGTAAGGGCACTGTCTCATCAAACTTCTGTTTATTAGGGGTGTTTGTGTGCTGAGTCACCGTGTAAAATATGTTTCTTCCTGTGGATTGTGGTGTGGCCTATCAGCCCAGCACGATGTGCTGCCTCCTCGCTTGTCCCACCTCTTCTTCCATCTCTCCTCCCCCTCATGGACCACGCTCCTGTTACACTGGCTCCTGATCACTGAACTCACCAGCGTATCCCCACTAGCTGTGTCCTTTGCACAGAACGTTCTTTGCAACACTTGCAGATTCCTCCACAAAGTGGACTTTCTAAAATGCCCCTCAGTCTCCACTTTCTTCTGTTTCTTTCCTGGCCCCTGTGACCATCTGAAACTACCTCGAATGCTTCTTTCTTTTTGCAGGTTGCAGGCTTGTTTACTGCCTGTCTCTTTGCTTGAAAGTTAATTTCTATGATGGGAGATTTTTCCTCATCTGCTACCTTCACTGATACATTTCCAGGGCCTAAAATAAAGCCTGGCACATAGTATGTGCTGAGTAAATATTTTTAAATTAATTTACTGTCTAGTGAGTTATTACACGTGAAACACTATGTGGCCAGACCTGGGGATCTGAGACGAAAAGACACACCCTACAGAGTCACTGGAAACACTTTCTCTTGGTCCTTACCTCTGTCTTAATCTGGTCAGGCTGCTATAACACGATAACATAAAGTAGATGCTTACAAACAATAGAATTTTATTTCTCACAGTTCTTGAGGAGGCAAGTCTAAGATCAAAGCTCCAGCTAATTTGGTTTCTGGTGAGGACCCACATTCAGGTCTGTAGGCAGCTACCTTCTCACTGTAACCTCGCACAGTAGAGGCGTGAGCAATCTCCCTGAGGTCTCTGTTATAAAGGCACCAAATTTACTCATGAGGGCTCCATATTCCTGACTCGATCACCTGCCAAAAGCCCCATCTCCTAATACCATCACTTGGTGGTTAGGATTTCAACTTATGAATTTTGGGGAGACATAAACATCCAGTCCATTGCAACCTCTATTCCCTTCCAGATGCTACACTCCATGTGAGCAAGGACCCCGACAGTTTTGTTCACCATTTATACCCTTTGCCTTGCATGGTGCCTGATACCTAGAAGATTAATACGTTTTTAGTTTTTTGGTTTTTTAAGAGTTGGGGGCTTGCTCTGTGGCTCAGGTGGGCATGGAGTGGTGCAATCACAGCTCACAGCAGCCTTGAACTCCTGACTTTGAGCAATTCTCCTGCCACAGCTGGGACTACAGGTATACACCACCCTACCCAGCTAATTTTTTAAAAACTTAAAACAAAAATTGTAGACATATATCTCGCTGTATTGCCCAGCCTGGTCTCAAACTCCTGACCTCAAGCAGTTCTCCCAATTCAACTTCCCCAAGTGACAGAATTATAAGTGTGAGCCTAACTATACTGAGTGTTTTCTAAGTAAATGACTGAGATCTTGAATTTGTGGTGGCCCCAATACACAGGGTTGTATGATGTTCCAGGTCTCTGCCGCCTGGGTGAGGCATAGAAAATGTAATCATTTGGTTGGATCCAGGTTAAAAGATATTTAAGAGTTGAAGCTAATGGCTAGAAAGCCATGAAAGGGGTGAGCAGTGAAGTGTAGACTTCTGGCTTCACTTTATTTTATTTTTATTAAGTCAAATACGCATAGGTCATGAATACATTTATGCATATGTGGGGTACAATGTGTTGATATTTTTGTACAATCTGATGTGGTTACATCAAACCAATCAACATAGCTTTCGCCTCATTTACTTGATTTTTGTGTTAAGACATTTATGTTCTATACTTGACAGATTTGACTTGTACCCTTGCAATATGCTCCATAGGTGTGGTCCCGCCTTTTACCCTCCATCAAACCTCCCCCCTCCCCTCCCTTCCCACTCCATTTCTCTCCTTCATCCTGGGCTATAGTTGTGCTCTATCTTTCATGACAAAATGTGAGTAAATGTAAGTAGGTTCCATAGAAGTATTGAGTACATTGGATACTTTTTCCTCCATTCTTGAGATACTTTGCTCAGGAGAATATGTTCCAGGTCCCTCCATGTAAACATAAAAGAGGTAAAGGCTCCATCTTTTTTTAAGGCTGCATAGTTTACCACAATTTATTAATCCATTCATGGATTGATGGGCACTTGGGCTTCTTCCATGACTTGGCTATTATGAATTGAGCTGCAATGAATAATATGGTGCAAGTATCTTTTTTGCAAAGTGATTTTTGATCTTTTAGATATACTCCTAGTAGAGGAATTGCAGGATCCAATGGCAGGTCAATATTTAGATCCCTGAGTATTCTCCAAACTTCCTTCCAAAAGGAATGTATTAGTTTGCATTCCCACCAGCAGTGGAGAAGTGTTCCCTTTTCTCTCCACATCCACACCAACATCTGTAGTTTTGGGTCTGTGATGTGAGCTAGTCTTACTAGAGTTAGATGGTATCTCAAAGTGGTTTTGATTTGCATTTCTCTGATGATTAAAGATGAGCATTTTTTCATGTGTCTGTAGACCATGCGCCTGTCTTCTTTGGACTTTTTTAAAATAAACAGCTTAGATCCACTTTTTTTAAAGAAAAATAATGGTCCAATGTTACAAAACTTTTCATTTAGAGTAGTTATTTTTAAAGAAAAAGATTAATGTAATAGTTTACATTTATTTTCTCACTCCATTCATTAGGACATAAATCCTAATTAGTTGCTCATTACAATGCTAAGGAATCATCTACATAGTCCCCTGGAACAACAAGAATTTACCTCTCACATCACTTTCCTCTATGATACAGTATCTTAGGGAGTCCATCTATTAATTATAAATATCCTGAATGGACTTACTATAGACAATTTCATTATCTGTCAGCTTAAGACCAATAAAGTTGCAGAAAAGACATGTACCACCAAATTCACAGATGACAAACATTGTTATAATAACTTCTCCATCCTGATTCATCCTGTCCTTGACTCTCAAAAAATCCACCAAATAACCCCAGCAGTAGCCAGGCTACTGTGGTAGGCGCCTGTAGTCCCAACTACTTGGGAGGCTGAGGCAAGACAATTGCTTCAGCCCAAGAGTTTGAGGTTGCTGTGAGCTGTGACACCACAGCACTCTACTGAGGGCACACAGTGAAACTGTCTCCCCCCCCCCAAAAAAAAAAATAATAATAACAAATAGCCCCAATAACCCCAGCAGCTTACATTTAGGGTAGCTAAGAACACATAAACCTTATAGAAAGTCCAGGTCTCATGGAAAGTCCCAGCACTAAGTCAACAACTGACCCATTAGAGACAGATTGGTTTCTCAAGACAATTAGAGGAACTGGAATTTTTCGTTTTGGTGAGAGCAGAATAAACAACATACTATTTACATTTTCATCAATCATCTATTTTCCTGTTGGGTAATTATATTTATTTATGGGAAAGAAAAAGGGTTTTATGTTTGGACACCACGATTAAGATGTTTACATCTTTCAGAGATTAATGCTAGGAAGAATATTAAAAAATTCAACTTGGCAGCAATAGTGGGAAAGTACTTCATTAAAACTTTATTTCTTTCCCCTAAGAATGTTGAAGAACTCAGTAAGTATTACACTCAGCCTTTTTGGCCAGGTCCATCGATTGGATTGTAAATGACCCCATCTCCTCTTGCAACAAGGGAGATGGAGCCCTAAACAAGCGGCCTCAGTCAAGGACATATAGTTACAACCAAAGTTAGGATTTCATCCACCTCCAGAAATGTAGGCAAACGAAACCAATCTTGTGGAATTACTGTCTGAGTGGAGTGCCATGCCCTGGGAATGATGGAATGATGTTCACCCAGTTCACTTTACAAATGAAAAGGACAAATGCCGGCAAGTTCAAAGCACGTGGCTACTGTAGTTACCAGTGGGCAGTAGAGACAGAACTGGGATCCAAGTTGCTAGACTCCTGGATGAAAAGTCTTTACACCATGCTATTCAAAATCCACGCCTGTGCTGAGGCCTGCAGAGGGCTGTGTGCCCACCACCTGCTCCAGTCTGGGGGGTAGGGCAGAGTCTGAAACACAGCAGTTGAGCCAAGGCCCTAACTTACTCAGGACAGGAAGTCTGGGGATCCAGGCTGCCCATCAAGAATGAGTCTATTTATCTTGGTTGTTCCAGGAACTCACCCGACAATCTAGTAAGTGTCCACTAAATGTTAAAATAACAAGCTTATTCCTCTCAACTCTTATCTGAACATTTTGTTTTGGTTTTTGTTTAAAAAAAAAAAAAATCCTCTTACTATATAGTCTTGAGGATGACTAGGATGTAGATCGGGCCAGGGAAAAGGGCCTCTGGGCCAGAGGACAGCAAACACCAGTGCCTGGAGCTGGATGAGCCCATGGTGGGCAGCTGTGCCCTCCTGGGAGAACGTTCAGGTGCAGATAGGGCAGAGTTATACACATCAAAGATTTGGTTTAGGAATTTAGACTTGGGAGCAGAGTGCTGGAAGTAGTGAGCAGGACTGTGATAAACATTACAGACGCGTTCTGAAATGACCACTCCATCAGTAGCATGTGTGATGGAGAGGGGACAGTGTGGAGGCAGAGAGACCAACTAGGTGACTGTGTGGCAGTCCCAGGAGGGCCTGTTTTCATTTTTAGAAAACCAAACTGGAAACCTAACACGGTCTGTGCAGCCACCAGCCCTGCCCCAAAATACACCCTTTGACCTTCTTCCCCTTCTGTCACCACCCAAAACCACTCTGCCTGAGGAGCCAATCCCACCTCTAGGCTGGGGTTTCCTTGACCCACAGTAGCCTCCAGATACTGGGGCTGCAGACTGAACTCTAGAGAAGGGCCCTCTTTATTCTTTGGAGCTCTTACATCATCTCCAGGCCTTTCCCAAGCTCCTTTGCTTGATAGGGCTGGGCTGACCCCATGGCCAGCAGTGAGTCACAGGACAGGGTGAAGGAACTGGATAGCATCGTGTGGAAACCATGGGTCAGAGGCTGAGAACCTGGAACACACAGACACGAGGGATCAAGGCAAGACAGTGAAATCAGAAAAGCAATTAAATCCACAACAGGATGGCACTTTAAGAGAGTGTCTTCTTTCTCCCAAACTGAATTCTGCACAACACTGCTGTTCCACCTGCTCGTCTAACTACTGGGCCTTCTCTCTCCTCACTACTGGCCACGTTGCCCCTCATATCCACGGGATCCTCTTGCGAGCTGCCGGGTTGCTCACCAACCTCTGGCTGAGGCCCACATCGTCACCCAGTGTCGTCTGTCTTTTCTCAGTTCCACAGCCTTGTTCCTGAGTTACATTGTTTTTCTAGACACCCCCCTCTGCAATATTTATCAGGTCAAGCCCCCCCCCCCCTTTTTTAATCTTCCTTATTTCAGGCCAACCATTGGGCTTAACCACTTTGTAGGTCCTTGGCCGGTTCCTCATCATTTAACCTACATCTGTGCTCGCATTTATCTCATTTGACACAAGAATCTCCCTCAAATGTCGTTGAAATCATATTACTAAGCCTTCAAAGCTACATTTGTTCCTTCTGAATCACCTCATTTCCAATTAAAGCTCTTGCTAATAGGATGGGAGAGTTGGAAGGAACGTCAGAGATACTTCAAACACTATTTTACAGATAACAAAATTAAGGCTCAGAGAGATTAGGATGCTTCTTCATGGTTGCTGTAAGCTGTTAGGCACCTGACTCTTGACAAATTGCTCTTTTCCAATTTACAATCCAGACAAAATCCTACCCTCTTGTGCCTCATCCATTCATACGACCATTCTGCCCACAACATAACACACTTTAGAAATTGCTCATTTTGTGTTCCAACACCTCTCGGTGAGCCTGCTTGGCATCCCAGATCATCCCAGGAAGTTTATTTGTTGGGCATAGTTTGTGTCTTGGTGCCCACATCAGATCAGGACATGGGCTCTCCTGTGAGCTGACGGCTCTCTGGGACCTCAGCCCCACCAAAGCTGCCTCTACACGGAGGCATCTAATTGTTGGCAGGGTGGGGAGAACACTGGGAAGCTATAATCCTTCTCAGATACAAATGATGTTGAAATTCTAAGCAAATCATGCCCCTCACAGGTCCATGTATGTCTATATATTTACAGATACCTACATACACAGGGAAGTATATATAATGTGTGCATACTGTATTTTTTTTTGACACATAGTTTCACTACGTCGCCCTTAGTAGAGTGCCATGGTGTCACAGCTCACAGCAACCTCAAATTCTTGAGTTGAAGTGATTCTCTTGCCTCAGCCACCCAAGTAACTGGGACTACAGGCACCCGCCGCAATGCCCGGCTATTTTTCTGTTACAGTTATCATTGTTGCTTAGTTGGCCTGGGCTGGGTTCAAACCCTCCAGCCTCTGTGTATGTGGCCGGCACCATAACCACTGTGCTACAGGAGCTGAGTCAATGCATACTGTATTTAAATACAGAAAAGTCATTAAACTTTTGTTTTCTTAGAGACAAGATCTCACTAAGTTGCCCAGGCCAAGCTCAAACAATCCTCCTGCCTCAGCCTCTAGAGCAGGGGTCCTCAAACTGCGGCCCGCGGGCCACATGAGGCGGTGTGATTGTATTTGTTCCCATTTTGTTTTTTTACTTCTAAATAAGATATGTGCAGTGTGCATAGGAATTTGTTCATAGTTTTGTTTTTTTAAACTATAGTCTGGCCCTCCAACAGTCTGAGGGACAGTGAACTGGCCCCCTGTTTAAAAAGTTTGAGGACCCCTGGTCTAGAGTAGCTGGGACTACCAGCATGCACTACCATGCCTGGCTCTGAGAAAAGTCATAAAAATTCTTATACTCTGATACCACGGAAATGAATTTTACTATATTCATTGCTCTTGATCAACTCCTATCACCCCAAATGAAGGTCTGTATACATAGCACCCTATCTTCCATCTATCTTTGGTTTTAAATGCAGCCCATCATCCACATTACCTTTTGTTCCACAGTACAAGTTCCTTTCGAAAGTTCTGCTCAGTTAATTTCTGCTGGTATGATCTATGATTTGGTAACATGACAAAACTAGAGGTGGTAATGGCATTTAGCTGAGAGTAGAGGAAAAGAGTAGAGGAAAAGAGGAAGGGGTTGTCTGGCAACAGAGGGAGGACTACACCCCAAGCGGCAATGGGCCTAGCTATTCCCGCAGTGGGGTGCACAGTCCTCAAAGACACCAATTTGCAGGAGGATCCAGGAACAGTCTGTGAGATTATCAGTTACTAGCATGGGACGAAGTCACAGATCTACCAAGTCACTTACTTAGCACGTGCTTAAGGACCATCACAAGGGAGAAGCGACTAGAAATTAGGAGAATGAAGGGTAAGCAGGATTTGAGCCAGCCAAGGGGTGGGAGAGTCCCCACTTACACTCGCTTCCAGGGGTTCTGAATACTTGTAATTTCACCTGTGCCCCGTCTCCACTGACAGCTGTGACTGCTATTTTCATTTTGAAATTCAGCTGTTCCTTTGCCAGTCTCGACACAACATTGTAGACATGTTCTGAGGCATGACTCATGGTACTCTCCAAAGGCCAACCCTCTTCAGTTTCTATTCCATCAGTGCTCTGCTTCCCAACCTACTGGACAGTCTCAGACCAAGACACAGGATTAAGACCATAGGCAATTTGAGAAGGCAGGAATTTCAGCCAAGACATTTGGCAGAAGACACTAGAGACCATGAAAGGCCTGAGGGACAAACGTAAGGAGATTAAAAACATAACTGCTAAAGAATACACTGAAAGGGCCCACGGATTAGACAGCATCATTCCTCCCATTAACAACCATGACCCAAAGAGTGCAGCTCCTCCCGGGCTGCGCAGGACCTCAGGAGAAGGAAAAGGAAGCCAGCGAGCTCTGCAGCAGCTTGGGGAATAAAACCTGACCTTTAGAATTCAGGTGCTAAAGGAGATGATTTGGTTTGAAAAAAGTGATTGTATCATCCATCTATTCATTAATAACTACTCAAGTAAACGCCTTCCAGACAAACTTTTGCACTAAATATTGTGATTTTATTAATTTTCCCCACAAACACAAAGCTTTGCACCACATGATAGTAGTGTTCTACCACAAGAAAATCCCAAGGTTATATTGGGGACAGAGAGAGATGGGTGATTTACAGTATTATTTTGTCATTCTTAAATTAAGTGCAATTGTCATGAAACACTATGCCAACCTCGTATAACATGCAGATTATTGCTGAGAACTTGTATATACCTTAAAATGGCACACAAACCCTTCAAAATTTGTAACGGAAACACTTAGACATTTATTATTGCTCCATATGAAGCTCAACAGGAACTAAAGGCTAAAAATTGCTATTGCTATTTTAATTACCGATAAGTCCTAGTAACACTAATATAGAAATCAACTAGTCTTCAAATCTTATAAACCAAAGTTCTTCAGCCTTATGGAAATGAAAGGTATGTTCTCAAAATGTTAAGTGTATTTTGAAAGACTTCAAAAAATCTTTATGATAATATTACATATTCTTTGCAAAAACCATCTATTTCACTATAGCTATTACATGTGCCGCAGGTTACTTTTTCAAATAAAATCTAAGTGTTATTACAAATTATTACCACCAAAAAAAAAAAATCTCATAACTTTTCCTATGTTACAATTTAGTGAGAGCACCTGACACAGAATTCCTTAAGTAAAAAGTAGACACAGATATCAGAAACAAACCAAGCAAGAAACAGAAAATATATAGCACATTTTTATTTACAGTTGCATTTTTAGGCTTCGTTAACCAAGAATTAGCAAACACTCTAATGTACACTGAATTACAAAAAAAAAAAAATCGCAAAAAGATATAAAGAAAAAAACATACAGAGGATGTTTAACGAGTTTTCAGCCAGAGGTATTGTACTTACAAATCTTTCAGATTTAGAAATACTTCTCATTGTTTTTATACACAGGGCCTGATATAAAAACTGCTGCTCAGAATAGATGTAAACATTTTTCAATGCAAACAAACCAATCTTTAGGAGCTGCCTTTAATCCTTCACTATCGCAAATATCTTCCAATAATGATACGACATTATCAAAGCAAGCAGAGGCTGTGTGAAGCCTGGCCTAGGAAGGGGTAAGGCTCAAGTCCTTGGGTGCTGTACTTAGGAAAACAAGTATCCCATTTGCTGGTAGGCTTGTTTTTAAAGAAACATAACCATAGAAATGTCTTCCCTATTATAAAAGAGCAGGACTCTGAAAATAATTCTGCAGCAAGCCAGCACCCCCTCTCCTATTCAAGAATTGCCTCAATTCCTTCTCATTGCTGTCATGAGGTCCTAAGGTAACATTTAGATAAAGTACATGCCTACTGTAAATCCCTAGCTGAAACCCGTTATAAAGCTCTTATTGCTAAACCAGTTTAAGAGATTACAGATGTCTCTTAATAAAACCATAACATTATTAGTTTTGCCTCGAGTTGTAAACAGGTGTTATTAAATGCTGAATGGCTTCCTGTCACCTCTTAACAAATGATGGTTTGTTTGAGCTCTTCTGAAACTTACTACAAGGCTTTTGTCAAAGACAAAATCTATTTGTAAACTTTAAAGTATGCCACAAGAGCTTGGGAAGCTTTTAGATACTTAAGAAGGTCTCAAAAGTGGACAGAGAAAGGTGTTGGCATAAGGGAAGGTGGTGCTGATGAAGTCTTTGGGGTAACAGGAGGAAAAGATGGAAGGTCTGGAAGCATTCATAAAAAAATTTCTAGAGCCAGGAAGGAACATCATGGCTCTAAGGGGGGAAGGGATTCCAGTGTGTCCTCTGACCCCCGGACCTGCCAGCTCTGTGTTGTTCCCACACATCAGAGCTCTGCATCAGAACTCACTTCCAGAGCTTCAGTGCGTCTCTCACCAGCCAGCTGTGTGTGCGCCCAGAGACAGAGGAAGGGTTGCACTGCTCTGCTGGCTCCTGCCTGTGAAGAAACACTGTGACACTTTTCTGATAAAACTATACAAGAATCCTTCTTATGATTGCTTGAGCCGAAGAGGTGGAGGTTGCTGTGAGCTGTGATGCCACCGCACTCTACCCAGAGCAACAGCTTGAGGCTCTGTCTCAAAAAAAAAAAAAAAAAAAAAAGAATCCTTCTTATGGAACCCAAAACACATACAAATATAGAAATGTCTATGAAGTATTTTGGGATTTCATCCAACAGTATAAAAACCACTTAAAGCCAAATCAAATGCATATTTACATTCTGGAGTCAAGAGCAGCTCAGAAACTGTTCAACTATTCATTTTAATAGCGTCTTTTGGAACAAGGTTTATTGTGCTTAGAAACGACACAGAAGAAACATGCACATTGTGACAACACTTTCCCCTATGTTTCTGAACACATGGGGACAAGTGGGACAGAGAACAGGATAGCACTCTCTGCACCAGTGAGGAACTGGCCTCCAAAGGCCCAGTGTGCCTCAGAGAAAATATGCAATTTAGAAATTGATGCTTTAGCAAAAATTTGATTTGAGTCCAATTATTAAAATGTAGAAAATAATTTAATTCAAATATCTAAACTAGGTAGTTTTTTAAAACTAGGCCTTAAAAACAGTACTGGGTCATCCATAATGTATCAGAGTTACTGTTAGGGATGGTAACAACACAGCTATTATTTTTCTTAATGTAGGGTTAGTCCACATTACCACCAAGATAAACCAAACAGTTGGGAAAATGTTAATGCCAACTTACTATAGTTACTAAAATCATTTAAGTAGGAGTTAATTTCTTTGAAGTCATGTACGTTTTTATATACATATAATCTCCATTTTTGAGTTTTAAATAAGTGCAAACAATCCTTTAAAAGAGCTTAGATACAAGAGTGCAAACTCTACAAACCAAAACTCATAATTTCTACATTTTCACAAATAATTCCATGCAGGATCTATGATCTTGCAGGCTATCAGTTGATTTCCATTCAAGTTTCACAAGAACTTCTAGTTTCTAGAATACTACACATTCAAAGAACATCTTTATAATTACAGGTTGTTGCTAATCTTTTCTACAAAAATAGAATTGCTTAAAAATGTATACCAATTTGCTTTTATTTTCTATAAACACTTTATAATTGTTAAATATCAGAATATCTAATAGAATCGTTTAATCTACATAGTCAAAATACTTAATATCTAAAATGTCTAGCAAAAGTTTGTCATTTAATAAATGATATATTCTGTCTTCATTTGTATTTTAGGTAGGTGGATATGATCACAGAACAAATTGTATCTCCTGTGAAGGGCAGACTTAAAATAGGGTGGCAGTTTGTGCTAGTATTTCCACTTCATGTCTGTTGTAAGGAGGAAATACAGAGAACCTACTTCATTTGGATGTTGAATTAACTGTCATGCAACTAGCGTAAGACTGGGATTACAGATGAAGGGAATAACAAATCTAACTTCAAAGCTTTAATATTTTAAATATGCTTCTTTAGTGAGCAGCTATACCAATGAAGGATAATGCAAAGAAAGTAACAATGAAGTCAGATGCGTGAAACAGTAACTCAGTACCTACAAAACCAGAAACTGCTACACAGCGACTTACTGATACTACAGCTTTGGATGGTCTTCATTCTGAGGGCAGGTTTAAAATCTGTGTTCAGAACTATAGAAATAGCCTGAGTCAAAAATATTTATTTCAAAGTTTCTTTCTAAATGAGTAAATTTCCAAAACAGTTTTATAATATAAATGTTTTCCTTTTTTAAAAAGCCACTTCTCTTGCAAAAAAGTAAGAACAAGATAAAATCACTGACTTTCCCAGCCCCTCTAGACAACCAACATATATTTAAGTGCCTCTGATATGGATAGCACTAAATTTAGTAGCAAATTCTCAATTTAGTATTAACTGTTTTGAAAACAAATAACTATGTTTTATATTACTTTAATTCTTTCAAAAATAGGCCCGGTGCTGTGGCTCACGCCTGTAATCCTAAGCACTTTGTGCCCAGCATTTGGGACCAGCCTGAGCAAAGGCAAGACCCACACCCCCCTGACTGTCTCTACTAAAAATACAAAAATTAGTTGGGCGTTATGTTGCACCTGTAGTCCCAGCTACTCAGGAGGCTGAGGCAGGAGGATCACTTGAGCCCAGGAGTTTGAGGTTACAGTGAGCTATGATGACAACAGTGCCCTCTATGGGGGGTGACAGAGCAAGACTCTATGTCAAAAAAATACATAAATAAGTAAATAAAAGGTACTTAGTATAAGCCAATCAATCTCATTTTATTATTTAGTTAATGACTGAGATTTCAATTCCCTTCTTTAGACATGTTCTAAAATTCATCAGGCTCTATCTGCAATGGAAAACCAAATAAAAATAAAATAAATAAAATAAAATAAAAATAAAAAGTCTTGATTTTATTCAGCTAGCCTTCCTTCATCTACATAGCATGAACTATGAAAGTGAGTCAAACATTATTCTTCAAACTAAGAAAATGAATGGTTAGATCATTTGATATGGGTTCAATTAAGTTCAATTATTCACTACCAGCTGAATTAAATTTCTTTCTTTTCCTTAGGTAAGAACAATCATTACAGTCAAGCACTTGAAAAAAAATAAATAAAAGTAATAATAGACAAATGTATAAGTCGATGTCTGGAATGCAAGAACCAAAATAAAGCAAATACACAAGTCACCAGTCATCCATCTTCACATAACCAGACAATAATTTTGATAATTAGAATACTTGAATTAAATTATATTATTTTCTTCCGGTCCTTTAAGAAAGAAAGAAATACAAAGCACTCAAAATGCAAGGATGGGATAGATGTGAGTAAAATATAAATACTGATGCTTTTGTACTAGTTAGGATCTCATCGAGAAGAGGCCAATTTTAGGTGCACAGTAAGTACATAATGCGTAATACTTTGGTACTGATGACGTTGGGTTCTGAACTCAGAGATTTCGCAAATAGAAATAACATAGACAAATGCAAGAGAAGCAGATAGGAACAACAGTATTAAAGCTTTTTTCTTAATGATTCTTCCTATTAGCCACAGGGCCTAAATAGTCATCTATCAACATGCATTTTTAGAAGAAATGCATCTCCTAAAGAGGTCTTAAGCCTTACTATAACATAAAAATGTAATAATTTGATAAAAGGCTAAAAATAGGAATAAGAAAGCGACATCTGAAAAAAATCTTAAAATGCAGGAAGTGTTTTCCATAATTAAATAACGAAATAGTCCCAAAGTGGTAAAATATTTCATCATTAGTAGATGATTCCATTTCGGAAATGAAAAATATACCACTTTCTAAATAGCCTAGGAAAAGAATATGTCAACCAATTTAGAAATTAAACCCTATAGAGGTGTCGACAGCCAGAGTAAGAAAAGAGTGCTTGGTAACAAATATTATGAGCTATTTACAGATTTAAAAGTAGTTCCTACTCTTTCAGCAGAATTGGTGACATAAAACCAAGTGCACCAAGCTATCATAGTCCTCTTTCTATACAGAGAAAAATACTAATGCAGGTTAAGAAATTTCTGGAAAGATTCACTATATTTATAATTTTTTATTCGAACCTTTAAGATTTTACTCATGCTTATAAATAATGCAGAAGAAAAGTGGAAATCATAGAATGAAAACTAAATTTTAGTTTCTCTTTTCTAAAAGTAAAAAAAAAAAAAAAAAAAAAAAAAAACCCAACCCCCAGCCACCCGGCAAAACCATATTTATTAACGTAGGCGCCCAAAAAACTGCCACGGG
>CAUYPK010122597.1:0-32561 GCA_963574355.1 Loris lydekkerianus
ACACAATAACTAAGAAAATGCCAGGAAGGCTATGTTAACCAGTGTGATGAAAATGTGTCAAACGGTCTATAAAACCAGTGTATGGTGCCCCATGATCGCATTAATGTACACAGCTATGATTTAATAATAATAATAATAAAATAAAGATGAATTAAAGACTTAAATGTAAGATCTGAAACCATAAAAATTCTAGAAGAAAACCTAGAAAAAACTATCCCCAACATTGGCCTATATAAAGAATTTATGACTACGACCCCAAAGGCAAATGCAAGAAAAACAAAAACAAATGGGACCTAACAGAAGAGCTTCTGTACAGAAAAAGATATAATCAACCGAATAAACAACCCATGGAAGAAGTAAATATTTGCAAGCTTTATCCCTGACAAAGGTCTAATATTCAGAATCAATGAACTCAAACCAGTAAGAAAAAATCAAATTACCCCATTAAAAGGTGGGCGACATTCTTCAAAAAGAGAACATTCTACAAAAGAAGAGAAACAAATAGCCAGCAAACATGAAAAAATGCCCAACATCAGGAATCATTAGGGAAGTGCAAATGAAAACCACAATGAGATACCACCTGATCCCCATCAGAATGGCCGTTATTTATAAATAAAAAATAATAAATGGTGGCATGGATGAGTTGAAAAGACACTACCGGTGGGAGTGTAAGTGGGAACAACCTCTACGGAGAACAATATGGAGATTTCTCAAAGAACTAAACGTAGACCTACCATTCAATCCAGCAATCCCACTACTGGGGATCTACCCAAAGGAAAAGAAGTCATTTTATTTAAAAAACAAAACCAAAAAAACAAATACCAAAACAACACCTGCACCCATATGTTTATTGCAGCACAATTCACAATTGCAAAGATATGAAAACAACCAATGAGTAGATAAAGAAAATGTGTGTGTGGGGGGTGTACACGCGCACACACATGTAATACCACTGAGTAATCAAAAAGAATGAAATAATGTAGCAACTTTGGATGCAATCAAAGGCCATTGTTCTAAGTAATGTAGGAACAAAGGACCAAATATTGCATGTTCTCACTTGTAAGTGGGAGCTAGGCAAGGGGTATTCATGGTCATACACAGATAGTGTCCTCTAGTGGATACTAGAGACTCAGAAGGAGGAAGGTGGCAGGGGTGCAGGAAGAAAAATTACTTACTGGATACAATGTATATTATTCAGGTGATGGACATGTCAACAGCCTAGACTTCTCCACTACGCAATTCATCCATGTAATAACAGAAAAACCTCATGTACACCCCAAATCTATTTAAATTTAAAATAATAATAATAATAATTATGATAAGAAGAAGAAGTACTAGTAAAAATATATCATTCTCTTTCTTCTTCATGCCTCGGGGAGGTAATAAGGTACATACTGGCCGGAAAATACTACATTATCCACAGTGGTTTCCCTGCGATTCTTCTGTACCTTTACAAACAGTGCTTTTCTTAAATCCCTTCAAATCACCCAGTTTGGGTGTGCTGTTTGTTCACTGTCCTCCAGATGAAGACCCATTCATAGTCCATCAACAAGAACATCCCATGGCCTCACCCAGATGCAACCAAGGCTGGCTTTCCAGCTGCTTTCCAGATTCAGCTGCACTGTGGAAGAGAGTTCAGATTCTGTCGGACAGTTGGCTGTTTTGGCCATAAGTCAGAGGTCCTTCTGCCTCTGTGGAAATCCACAATGCCCTGTGATTCCTGGCCTCTGCATCCACTCATCTCCTGGCCTCCAGTGTTGTCCTCCGTTCTCTTTTTGGGATCCTATCTACTCTTCCAGCTCCAGCTCTACCACTTATCCCTCCAGACAACCTCTGTTCGTTGCAGCAGCTAAAAATGATGCCTCTCCCAATAAGAGTAGTTTCATCCATGACTTTTATGGTATTCTGTTACTTCCATGGCTGGCAACTACTTTTCTGATGTAATTTCTACAGCCATTTACTTCTTCCAAAATAAGAATACTGGCAGTCCCGTTATAATGATGCCCTCCCTGGTGCCTGCAGGGACACTCCCTGTGGGTGAAATCACCTGGTCACAGGGTCATTCTGACATACCAGGCACTAAGCAACCGTGGAAGAAGCCACTTCATATTTAATTTCCCCTTTTTACTAAGCAGCCTTTTAACAAGATCCCTGTGTATCCATTTGTTTGATGGAGGATTTGCCTCTCAAAATTTGATAGAAAAGACAGAACAAAGAGGTTTTATGATTTCTTCTAAATTATCTCCATCTTATAGGATTGACAGTGAAGCTCATTCTCTCATTGGAGAGGGAAAAAATATTAAGCAAACACTCTCATTAACAGAAAATACTGTACTCTTAAGGCATTCATAATCCAGCACTAGTAAATTATGCACACTTAATTGCCCTTAAAAGAGATCTGCCATTAACTGCAAGGGAAATCTTTGATTTAGGGTCGAACAACATTATGAATGCTGCTATAGAGCCTTTCAGAAATATTGCAGTTTAAAGACGTTCATCATAATCATGGCACTGTATAATATTCTTAATACTATTCCTATACACCAAGGAAGAATATTTGTTTATATACTCAGAGAAAAAATTGTATTTGATATAAATACAAATTTAGATTTAATAGATACAAATAAGAAAGGCATGACTTTTCTTCCTTCTAGAATTAACCAAAATGAAATTTCACACAATCTTAAGAGTGTTGGATTGCCTGGTAAAGGAGTTGTTGCTTTAGAGGTAAAATATTACTTGGATGCTAAGCACTGCTTTGGGGAAATAACATAAGGCTTATGGCAGATGTTGCTAGTGTCTCTCACATCCACGCTCCCTTCTCATTTAGCAGCTGTTCTCAATGAGGGCTGACTTTTCCCCCCGGGGGACACTTGGCACGCATGGCGACAATTTTGGTTCACCCTGACTGGGGATCACTATTGGCATCTATTGGATAGAGGCCAGGGAAATGCTATAAATATCCTACAATGCAGAGAACAGCCACCTGCAAAATGGAATTATCCAGACTAACTGTCAATAATGCAGAGGTTGAAAAGCCCTGTTAGATAGTCATAAAAATATTAATTGGGTATTTTGCCTGGTTCTCTCGCAGGTAGAGAAAGCATACCAATCTTCCTGTTTCAGTTCCCACTTTCCTGATCTCTAGGGAGGAAGATTTTCTTTGTGAGTTTACTATATTATTTGCTTTTAAGTTTATAATTTTCATTTTTTTATAGTTACACACTAATAACCTTGCTCAATTATTTTATACCAAATGAAATTAAACTGCGTTTGCAAACTAGTCCCCACGGAAGCTCTAAACTAAAACAATAAGATCCCATGCTTTCTCTTGGGAGTTTCTAGTATTGAAATTGTAAGCTCTCACAGGGCAGAAACTGTAGCTACTTTTATCATGTACCAAATAAAGTTCTTCTTTATTCCTTTTTACTCTAATAAAATTTTACACATCTTTAGCTATTTTTTTTTTTAATTTGAAACAGTCCTTTAGAAGAATTTATACTCCTAGTCACAATTAAATATATATTTTTGCAATAACAAATTAGGAATGTGCTTCAGAATTGGCTCACTGGGATGGTGGACTCTTGAGGGGGAGCACAGAATGGTGGCCTGTGGGTGAGGTGGGGCCGAGAAACCCACCTTGGCAGAGAGAGAGACACACACAGGGAAACTGCAGATGAACCGGCCTTTAGGATGGGCTTCCATGGAGGAAGAAACGATCTGGTATCCTTGGCTGGAATTTTTGCACATAGGGTGGTAGCACCTTTCTTCCTATGCCTCCACTTCATTCTTTTTGGGGAAGGAAATGAATGGAGCATACTGAGTCCTTTTCACCCTTCTGCCAGCTAGCTGGCCTTTTCTGAGTGCTTATTGTAATCCAAGCATTGTGCTAAATTATTTATTCTTGATTAACCTAAGATGAAACTGGTCCAGAAAGACAAAATAGCTTATCCAAGTTCACACAGCAAGCAGGTGGCAAAGCTGGCCCTGGAACCTAGATTTGCTAATCCTGAGTCCACACCTCACATGAGAACCAGATTCAGACATCAGCTTTGCCAGTTTTGCATTTCAGTTTAGCGGAGGCCCAGTAAATTCTGTGACTAGTCCAACTGCTTGTTTCTTGGCTCTATGGGCCTGTTTCCTTCCAGGCAATGTTGAGCCAGCTTCTACTTTTTTTAATATGCCTTCTCCTCTTGGCCTTGCAAGTTCATGGTTAACTCTCTTGGCCCATAGGTGTGGAGGTGGGTCAGAGCAAAACCTAAGCCTCATTCCCACAGAGTTCTCCAGGAGGCAGCTTCATGGCTTTCTGCCAATTCAGGTACACTGGGTAAAATAGGCATTGGTTTAAAAGGTGTCCTAGATGGGACCAATGTCGGAAGCTTTCACTGTACTATTGGCATTTTAAAGAGGAATTAGACTCTAGGCTGCTTACCAGCTTTATGTAGGCTGAGTAAAGTACAACCAACCAATCCCTCTCCGCTGCCAAATAAACCCTCAGCAGCCTCCACATTCTCATCCACCCTCTGGCCTCATATCAGCCCCATCTACTCTGAGAGGACATTAACTACCCTAGCTCTGCCCAGTCCCCTCAGCTTTTACTGCATATGCAAATCTCCCCCCCCACACACGTGTACACTTGCGCGCGCACACACACACACACACATACACACACGTGTGCACACACACAATGCTACTGTTGCCGATTTAGGGAATGGGAAGGATGATCACAAGTCCCTCAAGGAGGCTAAGACTTGCATGAAAACATAATATATTTCCAGAAATACCATAGCTTACAAGATCTTGTTGTTATACCTTTTACTGCCTTCCCAAGGGACCTTAAAACTTTCCTTTTCATTCCACCAACTGACCTCTGCAGTTTAAAAAAGAAGAATGTATTTAGCTAAGGAGAGGAAGGAACCCAGCTTCTCTCAGTGTGCTGACAGTGTTGACAGGAACACTGGCCTCTATTCTGCTATTAATCAGTTCAGGAGGGAAGTTCTCTAACTTCACAAGACAGGAGGGCTTAACTGCTATCCATTTACCCAAACAAAGAGAACAAAAACAGAAATGGAGGCTCACTAGATTCCTTTTTCCCATTTGTCCCTCCATTTGTATTAGTCACTTAACTTTTTTACAACTAAGTTTCTTGATCTATAAAAAATAGATACAACGAGGCAAATGGTACAGAAGCAAGCAGGCCTAGAAGAAGTAAAACTAGCTTTGCTTCTCCTTTCAAATATCTCCCAGTTTAATTTTTCTTAATGTTTACCATTATTTTATTTTTTTAAAGTTCAATATACAGATATTCATTGTATACCATTGCAATTAGAGAATTAAAGTTAACATAACAACAGTTTAATTTTTTTCCCCTTTCAGTTTAATTTTCATGATAAACTCTATATAAGTGGATGAGAGGGGAATTATATATATATATCTGATATATATATTATCATGTACATACTACTACAACATATACGATACATACCATGTATATGTCATAGGAACAAATAACATTTACAGAACTGAAAGGCAAAGCTCAAGGGTCCAAGATTTAGAAGAAAGGGACAGGGTTATGGCTACTAAATGAAATAGATTCATACATAAAATAAAAATAATTTTACCATTTGACAATACAGTGATTTTACAGACTGGCAGTGAGAAGCACACTTGCTAGGGAGGTGCTGTTTACCCATCTTGGATCGCTTTTTCATAAGGACTAAGGAATGACATTGGTAAAGGATGAGAAAAATGTCCTCTCTCTAAATTCCCATGGCCAAGCTGTTCTTCAGAAAGAATGGGGAGTGAAGACATCCCTCCTTTCCTACTTAAAGTATTTTAAATGACTGCCCTCGATATTGTTAGCAGTATTATTATTACCCATCACATAGTTCTGGCCATATTTCTAGAAAGCCACAGAAGAACAATGTCAGGAGAATTTTAAACAAAAAGATCTGAAATATTAATACAAATATTTACCTAAAGGGGTTTTAAAATTTAGAATTTAAGTAATTCCTAAGTAGAGAGAGATTTAATTTTAAGTATTAACATTTAAAGGCTCTCAGGCAATAATTTCTTGAGAGATATTTCATGTACTTATATATTTACATAGTATTTCCTTACATTATATTGTAATTGTTTTAAGGGCTAATTATGTGTAAGGTGAAGATGCTTGTAATATTTCTTTTTCACCATAACCCTATTACCTCCACAGAGAAGAAAATTGAAGTTCAGAAAGACTAAACATGTGAAATATAAATCCTAGATCATCTCACACAAAAAACTATTAATTGGCACTTTTCCTCAACGTGTTTATATCAGAGTTTATTTACATGTTTTTTTAAGAATCTCCAGGATAAAGCACTGAATTGGGGGATAATTTAAAACATCATGCACATTTGCAAGTTTGTATTATGGATTCTTTGCTCGTGTAACCTCTATTATGAAAATCTAGGATTACACTATAGTTGAGATATGACCTTTCCCCGCACACTTGCCCGTTTGGAACAGTAGAATGTAGTTCCCAAATCTTCTATTTCTAAGCCCTGGACATTTAATCAAAACAGCCACGTCAGGCCATCAAGCCCCTCCTGCCTGTCTGCAGCTCCCTCGCCCCAAATCTGTGGGCTTTTCCTCCCTTCCTCATGGCCTTCCAAACTACTGTGTTATTCCTTGTCCCAGAGGCTGAGGTCAGCCCTTTTGCAAGGGAGGTGCCTTAGGTCTGGGGAAGAGCAGCAGCTAAAAACTCAAGCTGCAAACAGGGATGGCAGAGAGGAACTGAAGCCGCTATCGCCCCCAGGCTTTCAGCTCCTCTCCCAGTCAGCTTTTTGACCCAAGGCAGAAAAAGCGAAGCATCCTCAATGAAGAGAGCTCTGACTTCATAAGCACCAGCATATTAACTTGCAAAAATGGACAGATGCTTAGAATCAGCAACACACAAAAAACTCTGAGTTTCAAGCCCCTTCTGCCAGCAGGGGCTGTGAGACGCTGAGCGCATTACGTGATGTCATGAGGTCTGTTTCCTCCTCGAGAAAGTAAAGGCAGTCGGCTAGATGAATACCAAGTTTCTTATATATTTAAAATTCTGTAAGTCCACTCCCTGATTTCATTTACTTTTCTGTATGTCTGTAGTTACAAACCTTGTTTTCTAAGGTTTAAAACACTTCGTTCTACCATTTTCTCTCTGTCTTGTCTTTGCCCATTTATAGTTGCTCCGCTCACGACACCCACAGAAAGTAACTGCATTTTGCCGTCTTTGGCCTACAGCTCTTCAAGTAAGACCGACCCTGAGAAAGGAGAAGTGGCAGTCACTTCCTACAAGCGCGTAGGAGGAAGCAGCCTTGCTGCACCCATGTGCAACTCCCAGAGCTGCCAGCTGGGCAGGGGTCTGGTGCTATTTATTTCTGTTTGGTCCTTTTCTCCTGAACTCTGGAGAAAGCATTAATAAGTTATTTCTGATGTTGCCTGACGTTATAAAACTGGTGTCTGAGCTACGATCAAATACCTAGTTCAGGATTCTCCCCACTGGAGCTGGCCACCAGGCTCAGAGAACTTCCTGGACTGTAAGGTGAGTGGCTCTTTTCAGCAGGTTTCTTGGAACCTCTTGACTCAATACCAACAAACCTGTATTCCAGTGGCTCAGTCCAAACCAGATGGCTAGTGGCTGTGGCTGTGGCTGAGGGGAGGGGTGAGTGGCCTGCCACTACAGCACAAGGGGAGGAGCCTGACCCGCAGCCTATTGCTCAATAGAGGGTTACTTCCTTCCCCTCCCCTGGTAACAGTCAGAGGAAACTGCAGGGTCTCTGCAGCCCAGACCTCTCACCCCATACTCTCCACCTTTGCTAACCTATCTGTCATCTACCTGCAGGGCTTTGCCCAGAGCTCAACTCAGTGCTGGCTGAATGACTCAGGAGATGATATTGGATGGATGAAGATCTCAACACTGAGATTCTATGAGGCTACGGATACATAACCTCTATTATGGGGGTCATCACGTGCTTGGGCCTGCAACTGTCAATTTTCAAGCTGCACATAAGCAAGCAGCTGTCTGTTATGATACATATTTCTGTTATGTTCTCTTATGTGTTCCTCAACTTTGCTGTACAAAAGGCTCAGCTGATTCCCTAACTTGTCTTTACCTCTGATACTCTGTGGTTCTTTTCACAGCCTCCACCTGTCTCCGGAACCACTCTGCCAGCTTCCCTCGTCCAGGCCCATGTCTGCTGTGCCCATGCAGAATCTGTTCATCTTTCCACCTCTGGTGTCCGACACTGGGCTTCGGAAGACTACTAGGAGGTTGCTAAGAGGTTGGCTTAGTTTGTGAAATAAACATACCTGGCACAGTATATGGCTGGGGAGAATTTTCTACAGTCCACCCGTGTAAAGGAACAGGTTTCCCAAGAGGAGCTGACTGGCTCGCCCTATAGATCGAAGTAAGCAAAAGCAGTCTCAGCCTCTTCCTTCCACCAACACCACCCAGGGATGCCAGACTGAGGCACAGGGGGCCCTGATACCAGAGGCTTGCATGGTTAAGAGGTGCTGTCGGGGGGGGGGAGGGGGGGAGATCACCTTGCAATCAGTCCTACAAAATGAGCATGATTGGAAATGCATGTGTTTCTAGTTCATGATTTAATTTGTTTGGAATGTAACCAGCTGGCAACGGGGAAAACCCCCAAACAATATGGAAATTTTATTTCAAGGATTCAAAAAAAAACAAGGAAACACAAATCAAGCTTACCTCACTTGGTCCCTAAGTAGAGAATGGTCTGCAGAGAAGGCTCTAGCAGCCTCCCAACCATTTCCTCTCCCTCGGACCCCTCTCCTTTTTCAACTACTGCTGCCACAGTGGTCTTTGCCAGGATGTGGCCACACTAAGGGCTGATTCCTCACCTGGCGTAGGGTTCCCCGATGGGGCTGTTTGTGTAAACAGTGAATCAGGGTAAGGCATTTCTTAGTCTCTTATATCCTTAGCCATCTTTTAAAATTCTATGTTTGGTTATCCAAACTATATCATGACCCTAAACAAAAATGATACATCTAAATCCTCAACCACAGACTCAACAGATGTGAAGAACAAGGGGCAGCTGATTTGTAACTCTAGTCACTGAGCACGGCGGTCTGAGAGAGCCAGCATAGGAAAGTACCGGGACTGCCTTGGCTCACTTCAGGTCAGAGTGGGCCGCTCTGCTCCTCCTGGGAAGCTCACTCCCCTATACAACTAGATTACAAAAATTTCCCCAAGCCATACCCTGTACTCTCTATGTAGCTTCCTAATTCCAAGCATCAGATAAATCATAAATCCCTGTAGGCCAGGGCTTCTCAATCGTGGCATTATTGCCATGTTGGACTGGATAATTCTTTGTTGCAAGGGGCTGTCCTGTGCATTGTAGGAGTCTCCGCAGCTTCCCTGGTCTCTACCCACTAGATGCCAGCAGCTCCCTTCCTCCAGAAGTGACAACCAAATATGTCTGCAGGCATCACTGCTAAATCCCCTAGGGGGTATGTGTGAGCAACTGGCCCTGGGTGAGAACCATGATTTAATATGAGTGCAGAACTCCCCTTACATACACCGAGACACATGACCCTCCCGTCCATAGGTGAAAGTACCATATCAGTGCCTGTTCTGGGGTCTGCCGAGGTGCTGCCCACATCAACAGGATGTCTTGCATTATGTGTGTGTAAAGAACAATGTTTTACAATTCCATAGTTTTAAAACTGAGGACATCTTGTTTCACCAAGCACAAAACACAAGTACCAAAGTGGTTATTATTATTTTGTACAAACAACAACAAGGAAATGGGAAGGAAAGTGTACATCCTGTCACTTTTGTCATGCTGCTGGCATAGTGTGTGAACAGATAGGCCTGTCCACCCTCCCTGCCTCCACAGACGCACAGATGCAGAGGCTGCTGTGTCCTGTGGCACATGGACCTTCAGTTCTCCAGGGTAAACTCTGCAGGTGTCCTCAAATTTTTTAAACAGGGGGCCAGTTCACTGTCCCTCAGACTGTTGGAGGGCCGGACTATAGTTAAAAAAAAACAAAAAACAAAAAACAACTATGAACAAATTCCTATGCACACTGCACATATCTTATTTTGAAGTAAAAAAACAAAACGGGAACAAATACAATCACACCGCCTCATGCAGCCCATGGGCCATAGTTTAAGGACCCCTGCTAGAGTATTTTAGCCATCTGAGCATGAGAAACACCCAAGTGGAAACCAACACAAGGGCATCCGTGGGGCAGGTGCCCTAGTGAGCCACCCCAGGAGACCATCAGAGGTTCTGGAGTTGGGCTGAGAAAGTCTGAGAGTCCAGAGCCATGGACCTGAGCTCCAGTCTGGTGTTTCGCACTCAGCACACTCTTGGCCCAGCGACTTAGAGTATTTGCACCTCTGTTTTCTCACATGTTAATGAACAGTTTTATCAGAGGCACTTCCAACTCTAACAGTCTAAGTTTCTGAGACTACAATGCATAAAATGTCACTTTCACCCACCCCACAATCCTTCTCCCTTCTAAATTAATCATTTCCTCTATTTCCACTTCAAATGATGGTCAGTATTCTCAATTCAATGGAAACTGTAAAAAACTCGTGGGATGTTCAAATGTTAGATTACTTCCAAGAAAAAAGGACTAAGCCTGTCATCAGAAGTGATGATTTTTATTCCTATTTTTTGTCCAAGATTAAATCTCTATGGATAGCTAATATTCCATTTTCAAAGAACTATTAAAAAATTCCATCTAAGTTTATTTAAACTCTGTGCTGAAAGATGGAAAATACCAGTCCCACGGTGCGTATGAAGTCATTGGCCTATTTATAGCCCTTGGTTCCAAATCTAGGGATCATTTGACTCTATACCCCACGTAGAGATTTTCCATATATCATTTCCTTCTTCTGACATGCTTCATAAACCCGACTGGCTTCTGCAAACACCAAAGAAATAATACGGCAAATGGTACCGTGGGAGATGCATAGTAATGGAGGAAATGAAGGAGACCGCCCTGTCTATAGCAGCAAACTCCAAATTTCATTTTGAAAATTCTGTCCAAACAGTAATAGCTTCATGTTAACAGTAGTAACGTGAGCCACATTTGCTTTTCAATGACAGGCAGTTGCATTAGAAGCCCAGTTTCCTGCTTGTACCCTGTAAAATGATCTCTTTTATGTAAGTTTATAACAGGAAGATTTAGGTACTGGAGCTGCATTTATTGGGCAAATCTATTTTATGGCGGGAGGAAAGTAGAAGAGGGAAGGGGAAGAAGGGTGGAGAAGGACATACAGACATGAAACGACGTCCACACCTCAGGACCTGGGTGTCTTCTGAGAGTTCCAGCCAGACTGACAGCCATCTGATAAAGGGCTGGCAAAGCATGATGGGTCGCGGAGGAGGCCGCTGTTAAATTGCATCACAGCAGACAGAACAATGGCCCCCAAAGATGTCATATCCTAACCTCAGAACCAGTTGAGTGTATTAACCTAGAAGGCAAAATATGTTACAAGGTTGCAAATGCAATTAAGGTCGCCTATCAGCTGACCTTGAGGTAGTGAGAGTGTCCAGGTGGGTTAGATGTAATAACATAGGTTCTTAAGCAAGAGAAAAGAACAACCAGAAGAGGGGTGAGTGAGATACAATGTGAAAAGGACTCAATCTGCCATCCTTGGCTTTGAAAACAGAGGAAGGGCCATGAACCAAGGAATGTCAGGGGCCCCCAGAAGCTGGAAAAGGCAAATCCTAGAAAATGGAAAAAGATTCTCTCCCAGAGCCTCTAGGAAGGAACTCAGCAATATCCATACCTTGATTTTAGTCCACCAAGATGCATATTGGATGTCTAGTCTATAGAACTATCACATAATGAATATGCATTGTCTTAAGCCACTAAATTTGTGGTGATTTGTTATAGCAGCAATAGGAAACGAATACATATATCCATTTTTAAATAATACTTGAGGTGTCCCTTTTCATTCTTTATCCCTATTTCCCCGAGCCCTAGGGTATGACACAAAGCAAGCCCTCGTTGACCACTGTCAAAAGAATAAGTGGATAGGTGATGAGTTTATAATATGGAAGAGTATACATTTGGCCTTCTGGGTAGAAGACGGTCTTTGCAGACCTCTCTGGACTGGAGAAGACAAAGGTTGTACCCAACAGAAATATAGCACCCTTGCCTTTCTCCTTTTCACTCTGTGAGACCACGTCCCATCTTAGGCCCTGGTTATTTCAGGACTCTCCTAGGCTTGCAGAGCCAGTGGGATCGTGGCATGATGCCGCAGTATACATAGTCAAGCAATTAAGTTCACCAACTTGTCCTGGAAAAAGTGCTCACACCTCTTTGCTGAATATCACCAAAGTCAACTTCAAAGTACTCCCCTTGGGAAGCTGCACTGTGATGCCAGCACCTGGTTCACCCTTCAAAGCAATTGAGGAACTCTTTCTCTGGAAAAGCCATCAGAGCTGTCATTGTATGAGGTCAGACAATTAAGTGTGTGAACTTGTCCTAGAAAAAGTGCTTTGATGGGTGAACTAGGTGCTAGCATTGATGCTTATCTTCTCAAGTGGAGTCCTTTGAAGGGAGCCAAAGTAATATTCAGCAATGGGGTATGTAGCACTTTTTCTAGGATGATTCACAAACTTCGTTGTCTGACTTCGTATGCGTGCTTAACTTTATTTTTCTACAAACTCTCATAACAGACTTTGTTAACTTTCTGCTATGTTCATTTTCTCCGGGCCATGGAAAAGAGGAGAAAATCTCCACTTTTTCCCACGAAGGATTAATCTTTTTAAATCCACAGAGTCATTTGAGTTACTAATCCAATGGATTTTCCCAATCCTTTAAGAAAGGGTGGGAAAATATGCAAGATGTTATTGCCTCTGCATCGAAGTAAAGCCAACTCAGGTTCTCTGAAAAACAGAGGAGAAGGAAAATGCAGCCTCCTCCCCACTCTGTGCCTCTGTCGCTTTCCCCTCTCAGGCATCTAGCAAGGCCTAAAAGCAACTGCCACAGATGATCACAGAATCAAAACAAAACACAATCACCACCAAGAAACCAAGAAACTTAAAGGACATTAAGTGGTCATCTATACCCCAAATTTTACAAATGCAGAAGCAGAAGCCCAAATATAACATAATACATTAATGAAATCATGTTAAAAATATCAACAAAAGGGAAACTGAGATGAGTACAGAATTTCAGGTAAAATCTCCACAGAAGTCCTTTTTATTTCCCTGCTCAAAACAAAATTTCTCAGGAAAAATGATTTCAACAACTTGCCCACCACAAAAGTGAGACAATATTAAATTTTAGGATAATTTATGCATAGCTAACTCTGGGTGTGGCAGGAAACAACAGGCATATAGAAATAAATTTTAAAAACTTCCCCAAATTATAAGGAAATAATACAATTACTACATTCATCTGGACTGTTGTAAAATCTAAATTAAACAATATTTTAAGAGAAACAGGATTTTATTATTTGCCAGTACTTGGAGTATCTCAAAAAGCTAACTGCATTTACAACGACTGCCTTTCCATGGTCAGCTTAAATCAATTACATGAAGAAGTCAATATTCAATTAAGACTTTAAAAAAAATTTTAGTAAAATCAGAGTCAGAAAGAAACTTTAATATGGAAAACACCTTTTCAAGCTAAAAGACACCAGTAAACTAATAGAAGCACTTGAGTGACACTTCCCAAATGTATTTAAGACATTTTAATCAGCTATTTATTAAAAACCTGTGTAAGTAGAGGATAAATCACAGAAAACAGTACAAGAGCCACTTGCCCTTTAAAATCAAGGCTTTCCTTATATCACAAAGATTCTTTGATACTGTTTTTGAAGATCAGGTTAATAGAATAAGACCAGTAAACTGGTTACAAAATATTGGTTAGAAGGAGAAAAATTATAATTTACAGATAATACGATTGTTGTCTAGAATACTCAAGAATCAATCATGGATACAGTGGAAAAGTTAAAAACAATATTAAATTGGTAATTTATTCCCATTAATTAAGATTTTATGTATTCCCAGCCAGAAAACACAATGGAAAAAAAAAAAAAAAATCCCATTCCAAATAGGGGGGGGGAACCTCCTAAAACACAAACAACAAAAACTCCACATAAGTTACACAGGAATATATTTAAATAAAATTAGATACAAAAATCTATGAAGAAAATAAAAATTTATTGAGGAACATAACAGACAACAAACATATAGGAATTTCCTTCTTTTTGTTTGATTTTTGTTTGATTTTTTTTGAGACAGAGTCTCACTTTGTCACCCTTGTAGAATACCGTGCTCTGTCACCCTTGTAGAATACCGTGGTGTCATAGCTCACAGAAACCTCACACTCTTGGGCTCAAGTGATTCTCTTGCCTCAGCCTCCCAAGTCACTCCCTAGCTGGGAATACAGGCGTCCACCACAATGCTGGGCTATTTTTAGAGATGAGGTCTTGCTCTGGCTCAGGTTAGTCTTGAACCCGTGAGCTCAGGCAATCCACCTGCCTTGGCCTCCCAAGTGCTAGGATTATAGGCATGAGCCACTGCACTCGGTCTTCGAAATTTCATTCTTGGGAGGGAAGATGCAATACTTTAAAGATGCTATTTCTTCCTAAACTCACTAATAAATTTAATAAAATTTCAACACAATCACAAAAGAAACCTTTTCAGAGGTAATGACCTTATAATCTAACATTCAATTAGAGGATCAAATGTAAACACCATCATAACATTTTAAAAATTAAGAACACCATGGGAAGCCCCATGTTATAAATTACTATAATTAAAACAAGGGATTACTAGCACAAAACTAAAAAATAAAAGCAAAACAAAAGTCTTAAGGGAAACATTAATAAATTTGACTTTATAAAAGCTTGGGTTAAAAAAAAAAAAGTAAGCAAAATGAAAAGTCTAATTTAAGACCAGAAAAACATTTGCAACAAAAATGCAAGGCCCTTAATATATAAATAGTGTTTATAAGTAAGGCAGCAAAAGGTATTTGTAGATGATTCTCAAAAGAATATATATATCAATATGAATCAGGTGAAAAGAGTCAAACTTGGAATAATAAAGATGAATGCAATTAAAACGAAAATTAACTAATGTGCACAGTGCGAGGGTATTCAGCACACCCCTTGGGCGAAGGGCTCTTCTACAACTTGAACTTTACCTTGGAAGTGAGAACATTGTAACTTAAAAATTTGTGCCCTCATATTAATTTGAAATAAAAAGAGTTTTTAAAATTTAAAAAAATGAAAATTAAGGCATTCTCCCCCCCCCCCCCCAAAATCCAGATGGCAAAACTGGTTTAAAGATATAGCGCTCAGTGTTAGTGAGGACTTGGGATCCCAGGCAATCCCCTAATCAGCTCGGGGGAGTCTAAGATGGAATAGACATTCCGAAAGCTAATTTAGTCATAAGGCTAAAATGCTTAGACCTTTTAACTTGGTTTCATGAGGTCATAGGTCAAGTCCTGTGTTCACTGCTGTGTCCCTGCAAAACCCAAGCAGGTGCCTAGATTTATCTACAGAGGGAGAACATGTGGGGAAACCTGCATTGTGGGGCTGGGACAGTTGAAAACAAAGACACTGTTCTGGGCCATCTGGGTTCCTTACACTTTCTGGACCAGGAGACTACGCTGAGACTGAATTTGGGTCAGTAAGGAGGAAAGGCCTGGATGGCTGTAAAGTTTCCTATTGCAGGAGTAGAGTTTTGGTTTAAATCTTCCTTCATGGAATGGCCATTCCAGGTTAAAGGGCCGCATGGCCTGGTTCCCCAGATTCAGCCAGACTCTACCTGTATACCAGCTGCTGTGTGTCCCCGTTAGGAATTCTGAGGGCCAAGGGGGCCACACTGAGAGGTGCTGCATCTGCTCCACGCAGCCACCTGGCTTCTTCTCATAAGACACCCTCTCCCTGGCTAGATTCATCAGAGTCTTCATCATACTGTGTAGTTTCTACCTAGCCATCTGTAAACTCATTTAAAACAATTCGAAGCCTCCATAATCCCCCAAAATAGACATTTAAAAATTAGCAATAATTTTCAATGAAGTATCCATATGCAAAACTTGCTCAGAAATAAAAGAATGAATAAAAAGCACAGAGATGAATATTAATACAACTTAAGTTAGTATGACCCAAATTCCCCCCAAAAAATGGAAGTTTCTGACCTTTTTTTTTTAGAGACAGAATCTCACTTTATCACCCACAATAGAGTACCATAGTGTCATAGCTCACAGCAACCTCCAGCTCTTGGGCTTAGGCGATTCTCTTGCCTCGGCCTCCTGAGTAGCTGGGACTACAGGCGCCCGCCATAACTCCCGGCTATTTTTTTTGTTGCAGTTTGGCCGGGGCTGGGTTTGAACCTGCCACCCTTGGTATGGGGTCAGTGCCGTACCCACTGAGCCCCAAGCACCGCCTGCTTTTGACATTTTTATTATATTAAATACTTTCTTAAGAAACAAGTTTTTCCCCATGATTTTCTTTAAGATGCATGCAATGCAAAGCTGCCTACCTATTGCCTGCCCACCTCCACCTTCCCCAATCTTGCTGAGCTCAAGACACACACCCTCCACCCCATTCTATTGCACTCTGTGTCCTTAGAGAAGATGACATTTCATTCTGCCCATGAGAACTCCACTGGGCCAGGAAGAGCAGTTAGAAGGGATACAGGCAGAGACAGTCTAGGAGAGGGGGTTCTTGAAGTCCAAAGTATTCTCAAACTAATCAGCACTGAGAGATGGCAAAGCTATGACGGAAAATTTGTTAACTTTTATTTAATATGATGAAAAGCTAAGAAAAGTATTTTCCCTTTTTAGGCATAAGATTTTTTTAAAAAGGAGTCTTTCATGCATAAAAATTAGATTTCCTTTTGCCATAGAATTCCACTTACTTTTGAAAGTGACCTGTCACCCTGAATATGTAGTACTAGAGCAGTGGTTCTCAAACTTCCTAATGCCACGACCCCTTTATTAATACAGTTCCTCATGTTGTGGTGACCCCCAACCATAAAATTATTTTCGTTGCTATGAAAATAATTCGTCGCGGCATTAGGAAGGTTGGGAACCACTGTCCTAGAGCCTGCCATGGAGAGAGAACAGGATCCCGAACCATTTGCAATTCTAAACTTTGAGCAGAGTCCCAGTATGGAGAAGGTGGCAGTCATACTGGTGCCCTCGCTAAGTTTTGGTTTCTACCTGGTCTGGCACGTACTTATTCTCATAGGACTTGAAGTAGCTTGAGGGTGTGTGTGTGTGTGGGGGGGGGGGAGGGGGGGCGATCCAGCAACTGTAACAGCAATTTAGTATTTGTGCAGCCAATTACCATCTTCCTAGTGCCTTCTCATACAGTAATAGACTTAATATTCAAGCCATAACATAGTATTGTTGTGTTCAGACATCTGTCTTGCAGGAAGCTGAGCTCATAATGGCACAGCCCCGGCCACAGACGCCCTTCTCAGGTAACTGCTGGTGAGGAAGGAAGCCGGGCACAACAGCCCATGTTCTGCCTGCCTTTGGGACCTGAGCGCGGTCGGAACGTCTGCATGCTTCTACAATTTTGTGAGGAATATAGCTGCTTTGAAAACTGCCAGGTTATTGGTGCCTCTCACTCTCTTCAAAATAGCAAACCTGAATAATCATTGATCCTGCTTATTTTGTGTTATGAAGGGAAGGGTGTTTACTGTGCTGCTGTGCCAGAGAAATGGGCTGCCAGTATATCCCAAATCCTGACCTCTCTGGCAATTACTGCCAGGTTCTAGGAGCAACCTTTACTTGGGCCAGCATCTGGAAAGAAGAGAACCTTTAAGCGACAGGGTTGAGAAAAAGATTACCTTTTAAAATTCACTGCTGATGTTCTTTTGGGAATGGCCAGTCATAAGCCATCTATAGACAAGGGGACTAAGGATGCCATGTCATTCACAGCCAACTTTCAAATGCCCATACTGTGACCCATGACATAATCACTATCATCTTTGAAACAGGAATTGCAAAGGGAACAGAACTCAGCTCTCTCAGAGGGTGCTTTCTGTGATTCAAACATCCAAAGTACAAATGCTACCCTTTCTCTATCCCCACTTCCCTGACTCACCTCTACTTGTAGAAACAGAACTACAGGCTCAAGAATGTATTTTTGAGGAAAATCTATAAAAACTTTAGAATTAAGAAGAAAAAAGTCATACATCTTTTGAATGCTACGGGCTAGGCACTTTGTGGGAAGCTATGGACATCATGGTGACTGGGCAAGGCCCCGTCTCTCCAGCTGCTCCTGGGGCAGTTGGCAGGACACACCTACAAGTAATCATTACAAGACAAAGTCATCTGGGACAACAGAGGTAAGTGCAGGGTGTTGAGGAGGCCTGGGAGGTGGGCCCTGATGGAAGTCTTTCTGGAATGAAGACCTCACAGAGTGATCAGCTTGTGTGGAAAGGAGGGAGGGTGGACAAGAGAGAGGGGACACATCCAGCATTGCAGGAGCTAGGTCTGTGCCCAAGATAATGGCAGCAGATGGGCCACCACACTGCCACGGGGAATGGGCTGTGCAACAGGGTGTGGACTGTTGCTTCCTGCAGATAACAGAAGGCCATGGAAACTCATGAGGCAATGACTTAGCCAGCTCTGCTTACTTCAGGCATGTAGCTCTGTGGAAAGAGGCCTTAGGAGGTAGTATCAAAATATGGATGTTCCCCACTCCTGGGGACTTTCTTCTTCATCCGTCTCACCAATGGGCAAGTTGAAACTGAACCCTAGACCTCTCCCTTGAGTTCTAAATCCACATTTCTAACCACCTCTTCCATTTTCCCCTTCCATGGCTGCCGTCATGACATTCCCAAACTACCATGTCCAAATCAAAAGACATGATTTTCCCTCCCCATCCCTCCCCATCTCGACAAATGGCTGTCACCCATCCAGATCCTCAAGTTAGAACCCTGGATCCTCAATCTCCCCTACCTTGCCTCACCCCACCTCCAACCACAGCCCTGCCCAGTCAATACTGACTCTGAAATGTTTCTCAGACTTGTTTTCTTCTTTCTTCATCTAGTCCACAGCCTGGCCCACTGCCCAGTTTTCTAACTTGAGAGTTTCTCAGCTTTGCATTATTGACTTTTGAGCCCATGAGTCTTTGTTGTAGGGGGATATTTACGTGCATTGCAGAATGTGCAGCAGACTTCTGCCCTCATACCAGATGCCAGTGGCATCCTTCCTCTCAGTTGTGACAGCATTGATTGTCTCCTCGGGGACAAAACTGGCCCCAGCTGGAACCACTGCTCTCATTCCACTTGCCTGCTCTTTGCTCAGAACCTTCCACACAAGGGCCTCCCCTGGGTTTCTTGAATCTACCCAGCTTTGTCCCAGCTCCAGAGCTTGGCAAAGGCTTTCTCTCTCCTTTCCTTCTGCATTTCTCTTGGCTTCCTCCTCATGTTTAACGATCCCAGCCCCCTGCCTGCTCCGTAGAGACAGGGTCTCCCGAATACCTCATCTTAAAAGCAACACTTCTGCCTCTCTTCATTTTCACTGTAGTACTTTTAAAGTTGGTAATTATTTGATTATGTTTACTTTTTCTGGTTTGTCTGTGTCACAACAATGAAAGCATTATTAGGACAGGGACGATGTCTGTCCTGGCCTCTCTTCTACCCCCGAGGCCTAGCATGGTACCAAGCTAAAAAAAAATATTTGTCAACTGAAGAACTGAATGAGTGTGTGGCTTTAAATCAAAAGTATGCCTTATATTCCAGGCATTAACCACATCCATAAAAAGTGACAAGGTCACAATATGAAAGCTTAGCTCTGGAGAATAAGAATGTTCCCCAGACAGATGATATTTTAGCTCCATGCTCAATAACCAAATAAAAGCTCCCTGATCCCTAATGTAAAGGAGAGGGCAGCACATCCTGGATGAGTGGAAATCCCTGACATCACAGGAAGAGTAGCTCATCGTCTCCACTGGAAAAAAGGACAGCAAAACCCCAGAAACAGGTAGAAATGTTCTTTGTAACTGAACCCAGTTTGTGCTCGTGGTGTCTGAGTGTACGTGCATGTCAGAAGTTGGACAAAAACAGATACAGAAAGACTGAGAATCTTAATTTTACAGCCCCCCAGAGACCACAAACCACCTTCTTTTCATTTTCTCCTTAATGACACCTAAAGGGCAGTGGCTTCCATGCTAAGGACTGAGCTGCTTCTCTGCCTTTTCTCTGGTATAATAAAGGTCCAAGAGACAGTGGACCAACACAGGACCAAGAGACAGTGAACTGAACTCACCAGAAAATACAGGAGTGTGATCTGGGAGAACTTGATTCTCACAGGGGGGAAATAACTTTCAAAATAGTCACCTTCCTATCTCATGCTTTCTTTCCCAGATTGTTTTTTTGCTATTGAACAGATTATTAGTGAGTTATTACACCTTCCACGACAGTCTGCAGAACTGTCAGACAATCAGGTTTTAAAATGTGTTCTCCTAATTTGACAATTTGAAATATGACACCCTGCCAAGTGGATCTCACCCCTTACCATCAATTTTGAGTTCTGTACTCAGGAACAGTTTTGAAATGATGGCTTTAGTCATTTTCCTATTTCCAGTGTTCTGCACAGTGCCCAAGGGATCTATTTGTTTTTCATTTTGAAATTACTAAATACTTTCTAAAAAAAGGTATTTCTGAGGCTACGGTTCAGATTCTGTATTCAGATGAGACACATTTTGGACAAGGAAAGTTGGCTTTTGTACCAATGAATTAAGGAAAATTTGGGTTAAAATTGTTCAATTTTATGAATTATTTTTCCCATTCCAAAATGGCTGGGTTTATCTGTGCCACTGGCCTTCATGTTATAATGAATGGTTTAGAATCACCATTTTAATGTTACGGGCAGCACTGCCTTCTGGACACCGATGCGTTCAGGCAATCATGCAGTAGATAGGATTCGACAGGCCGTAGAGAGGGTGAGGGCTAAAATCTCACACTTACTCTGCCCTTATTTGCTCTGTGCCCTGACGCAGGTTACTGAACCCCTCTGTGCCTCAGTTTTCTCATCTATAAAATGGGAATAGTATCACCTTATAGGGTTGTTATGAACATTAAATGAATTGGTAATCCAAAGCGCTTAGAATGGTGCTGGTATACGCCAAGCACTTAATAAATGTTAGCACTTATTAGCACAGCTTTTAAAATTGCTGCTGATTGGTAATAACTATTCTTTATTTCACTGCATCAATAGGCTTCTGGCTAGAACAACCTCAGTGAACTTGATAAATAATGACTCTAAGTCCATAGACCGCAAAAATTTTGAATAAGCACATGGTCTATTCCTTAAGTAGATGTAAGACAAAAACCCAATTTACATTGCTGGTCTTTTCCAAAATCCAGAATAGAAAATTTCAGAATTAAAAAAGTTTATGTTTTAAAATCTGTTAAGTGCTCAGGCAAAGGAGGGGGAGGCCGTGAGGAAGGTGGACAAATCCGGCTGACCAGATCAGAACTCCGGAGGTCACGCTGTGCAGGGCAGCACCACATCACCTGCTTATGTTAAGCCTTTGAATTGAAAAACAAAAACATCGTTGTGCCCTGAGAGCAGGAAACACAGCTTGGATGACCCAGCCAGCTGCAGAATCACCGAATGTCCCAGCCTCCTAGCCTGCCATTTGCACAACACTCAACCCCATGGAGCTGTGTTGCTCCTGAAGGAATGCATGCAGCAAGTTTTGGGTTTGGAAAATTATCTCCTATGGTTGGTGTTTTAGGACACAGGTGTGATATTTATTGGAATCAGGGGCCAAAAGATGGAGTGCCCACAGTTAATCAGAAGGCAGAAGTCTAGCAAAACTGGGTGGCTTAGTAGATATCCCCTCCAGAAGGAACGCTGGAAGAGGTCACTCAAAAAGGAACCATTCAGAGCAACAGTTGATGAGAGAGCTGGCACGCTCAGTGGTTTTAACCTGAAGCTGCCAACTGCCTTTGCTGAAGTGTATGTAGTGTCTTTCTTAGAAAGCACAAAGGCAGACTTGGGATCACTTGCTTTAGTACTCAGCAAGGAAGAGGACAGAAGCACAGGTGACACTATACGGAAGTTGAGGTGTCCAGAGGGCTCATCTGCACGGGGGGCGGGTGGGTGCTTGGGATTGGTCATGATCACCATGGAATAATTTTAAAACGTCCCCTGCCTAAATGATGCAGCTCACCTCCTTGCTGCTTAATCTTTAGGGTATGGCAGCCGTCTACCAGTGGGAGCACATCTGTTTCTCTGACTGCAGATGCCACTGCTGTTGGGAAGGACAGAACATCCTTTCCTGGCACTCACAGCCCACCTCTCATGAGCAGGCCTGACCACGGTAGAACCAGGAGGCCAAGTAACACTTCTCACCAGTAACCCAGTGCTCTCTCATGGGACTACCTGGAAATCAGGGGCTGATGGATCGTGCTCTCACTAATCAAAATGGTAACTTTACTCAGTAGTATCCTACTTTTTCCGGTATTTGTTCACATCTATTAAATTGTTTGATTCTCACAGTACTATGAGCCAGGTAGGGTAGGTATTATTTATATTCTGTCACTGAGAAAAATTTTAGATCCAGGTCAATTAGGAAAAATGCCTATAAACTGGTACCTGGAAGAGGTGGATTTGCATCCACTTTTCTCTTAAAAAGGAAGTTTGGGCAAAGTTTTTTAGCCTTGGTACTAACAACATTTAGATGATTCCTTGCTTTTGGGGGTGTGTGTGTGTGTGTGCTATCCTGTGTATTGTAAGATGTAGCATGCCAGCCAGGCCTGGTGGTTCATATGCAGGCTCCCAGTAGTTTGGGAGACTAAAGTGGGAGAATCATGAGAGCCCAGGAGTTCAAGCCTGGATAACATAGTGAGACTCATCTCTCCAAAAAAATAAATAAATAAATAAAAATAACTGAATGTAGTGGTGCACGCCTGTAGTCCCAGCTGCTCGGGAAGTTGAGGCAGGAGTTCAAGGCTACAGTGAGCTATGATGGTGGTGCTTCACTCCAGCCCGGGCAACAGAACCACTGGGTTAGGGTTGTTTGGATAAGGATGAATCAGGAAGAAGTCTTAGAATTCCAAAGGGATATTCATCATCATCAGTGCTGCTCATGACAACTGCTGCACAGCACAGCAAGTTTGCTTGGAAGTTGTGGCTTCCTAGAATCTAAAGTAAAATAATAGTGAGCAGGGCATCCCTGCTCACCTCCAACATTTTGAAATTATATTTATTCAACTTTTGAATAGGCAATACATTCACACGGTTCAAATTAAAATATGCATAAAAAGGCATATGTAAAGGAATGCCCCAACTCAAAAATCTCACTATCCAATTCTCCCCAGAATTGGAGAGAATCACTACAAGTTGCCTGTGTGTCTTCCCAGAGACACTGTATAAAAGAGCTTGTATTTAAATAAATGCTTCCTTTTGGAAGAAAGTTTGGAGAACACTCAGGGATCTAAATATAGACCTGCCGTTTGATCCTGTAATTCCTCCTCTAGGTGTATATCCAAAGGACCAAAGATCCTGCAATTCCTCCTCTAGGTGTATACCCAAAGGACCAAATATCATTTGGCAATAAAGATATTTGCACCAGATTGTTCATTGCAGCTCAATTCATAATTGCCAAGTCATGGAAGAAGCCCAAATGCCTGTCGACCCATGAATGGATTAATAAATTGTGGTGTATGTACACCATGGAATACTACGCAGCATTAAAAAAAAAATGGAGACTCTACCTCTTTTATGTTTACATGGATGGAGCTGGAAAATATTCTTCTTAGTAAAGTATTTCAGGAATGGAAAAAAAATATCCAATATACTCAGTACTATTGTGAAACCAATTTATAATCACTTACACTTGCATATGAAAAATGAAACACAACTTTAGCCTAGGATGAATGAGGGAAGGGGCGGGAGAGAGGAAGGGCGGGGGTGGGAGGGATAGTAGGGGGACCACACCTATGGAGCACATTGCAAGTACAAGTTGGATCTATCATGTGTAGAACACAAATGTCGTAATGTTATAATTGAATAAATGAGGTGGGATTGGTCATGATCACCATGGAATCATTTTAAAATGTCCCCTGCCTAAATGATATAGCTTGCCTCCTTGCTGCGTAATCTTTATGGCACAGCAGCAGTCAATCAGTGGGAGCACATGTCTCTCAAAGCTATGTTGATTAGTATGATGTAAGCACTCCAATTTGTATAAACAATCAACACATGGAAAATGGCATAAATGTATTTATGATCTATGTACAAAAGACTTAATAATAAAAATAAATAAATGCTTCCTCTCAGATCACAGTGTGTCTGAGCCATTACCTTGCTCATGTTTGAAAAGTAACAAGAGGCATCTTTCCTTGTAATGTGGTCAGGGCCAGGTATAATTCCTTCTTACCTCATTGCTGCCTGCCTCTACTGACAGAAAACAAAAAAGAATAAGCTAGAGCACTTGGGCTAAGGCCCCTGTGGGTGTCCTAGTCTGGTCCTACTGGAGCCTTCTGGGTGCTGGCAGCATGTGCACCTGCTGTGGTGGAAATCAGCTAAAGAGACGCAGCACACCACTGTCTAGATGTTGGTGCCACAGGCGGGTGACTGCTGCGCCCACACCAGACTGGGTCATCAAATCAGAATCTCCCAGTGGAGGCCTGCTGTGGGCAGGCCCAGAAGAAGCAGCAAAAGAGAGAAGGGTGAGATGCCTGAATGACAGCGTTAGGGCAGAGGGATAGGACAGGAAGAAAGGCAAATGGCTGTGAACGTTTGCACACCAGTCTCTGCGCAGGTGGTTGGGAAGCTCTGGTCTAGTCCAATGGACAATCACCAAGGACAGCATATGGCTGGAGATTCTTTTTTTTTTTTTTTTTTAAGAGACAGTCTCATTTTATCACCCTTGGTGGAGTGCCATGGTGTCACAGCTCACAGCAATCTCCAACTCCTGGGCTTGGGCGATTCTCTTGCTTCAGCCTCCCAAGTAGCTGGGACTACAGGCGCCCACCATAATGCCGGGCTATTATTTTGTTGCAGTTTGGCCGGGGCCAGGTTCAAACCCACCACCCTTGGTATATGGGGCCGGCACCCTACCCACTGAGCCACAGGCACCGCCCATGGCTAGAGATTCTAACCATCTCCCTGATAAGAACTGCTAGATGACCTGGCGTATGTCACTGAACCACCATGACACCTGTTTGCTTTGGAAGGGCAGGGGGTGGGCTGGGCTAGTTCTTTACATATAAAATAGAGAAAACTCAGATCTCTGATTTCAGAACTTCACTTGAATTTAAAGCATCCTCTTCTAAGTCAGCTCATGTCCTGTCTCCTGCTGCTTTCTATGTCTCTCACCTTGTTAAACAACCAAAACCCCAAAGCAACACAACACTCTTTCCCAAGTTCTTCTAATTCTATCAATGGCAGAAAGATTCTGGTCATCGCCCTGATCAGAAACTTTCAAGTCAGATTTCACTGTGATTTTCTTTTCAAAAATATTCTCCATATCTTTTCCTATGCAACTTCACACCCAGCTTGAACAGCTCAACTAACACAAAAGCCACCTTGCATCATCTGCCCTGACCCTGTATCACTTGTGCTCTGCCACTAGGTTCGCATAGTCATTTCAGCATGTCACCACCCTCCACATAATGTCCCGGCACCTCACTGCCTACCACTGCTGCCTGACCTGGTAGAAGTAAGCCACGTGTGCTTACTGATGTTTCCATTTAACTAAAATTAAGAAGAAGAAAATTCAGGTCCTCAGATACACTGACCACATTTCAAATGCCTAATAGTCACATGAAGCTTATGGCTACTAGATTAATGCAGATTACAAAAGATTTCCATCATTGTAGGAAAGTTCTACTCAACAACACTGCCCTAAAACATAACCTCCAAACTCCTCAAACCAGCACCCCAAGCTGGCTGTCCTTTACAGCCAGTCAATACTTCCCAAGTTGTCTGCTACTTTCCCCACACACTGACCCTTAGCTTTGCTCAGGCCAGACTCACCAGCAATCATGCTGATCCCTGCTACTGTGCCTGTGTTCCTCAGATCCCCCATAAAGACAAATGAGAAGGTAGATCAGAAGCCACAGTCACTAAGAAAGCAGGATTTTCTGTCATAACAAAAAGTAATGGCACATCTATGAAATTTTTATCCTAGCAAAATGTTCTCCTAACTAACAAGTCTGGAGAAGAGAGCTTTCCGCAGAAGACCATCATGAGCCTTAAGCTCATCAAGACTTTCAAGATGATTAAAAGAAATATCACTTATCTTGGCACTTACTCAGTATCAATTTGGGTCATTATTAAATTTTTTCACATGGGTCCAGGTATTTTTCTCCCAAATAAATTGCCAGGTCATGAGAAGTAGAGACAAGGTCTTACCTGCATTTCTATGGATTCTCCTTGCTATCTTACTTTTCTACACCAATGGGGTGTGGGTCAAAGGTTGCAAACTGGCCACTACCTGTGGGCCAGATAGGGTTCATAGGTGTGTTGTTTCGTCTAGAGCAGAGGTTCTCAACCTTCCTAATGCCGCGACCCTTTTATACAGTTCCTTGTGTTGAGGTGACCCCCAACCATAAAATTATTTTCATTGCTACTTCATAACTGTGATTTTGCTACTGTTATGAATTGTAATGTAAATATATGATATGCAAGAGCCCCCCAAAGGGTCGTGATCCACAGGTTGAGAACCGCTGGTCTAGAGAGTATTTTTAAAAACTTTTGGATTTAATTGTTGATATTTAAAAATTGCCAAATTTCACACCAAAATTCTTGTTTCCTAAAAAAAGAAAAAAATCAAAGTATCCAGCTACCCAGGGTAAGCCTTCCTGTATAGCTCTGTTAGCTGGAACTGTCAGCTTCCCCCTTTAGAGGATGGTGCAGCTCCTGTTTACCACAACTCCCCTAGTTAATTCACTCTGGTTACCTGCCTAGCCCTGGAAGGCCTCCGTGTTTATAACCCTTACAGAAGATGCTTAATAAATTAATGGAGGCTGTAAATACTACACTCTGTAAATACAGCCAGGCAGCCTTTAATGCTTATCTGAATGGGCAACAAGCTTGTTGTAAGCAGCTAAAACCAAACTTCTTATTTTAGCCATTAGCTGAAGACATTAACCTCAAGGACCAATTCTAGCTATCCTTCCCAGGCTTACCAAGCACCGATAATGGATTAGGGAAATGGTCAACTGCAAGAACAAAAAGCAGTCAGCCTAAACAATCACATGTGAATAATTAAGACGGAGAGAATAAGATTGTTCCATGAACACTGAGTGTTCCCTAAAAGCACGTGGAAGTCACAGCACTCATGATGATGAGTGTTGCTGGCAGCTGCCCAATAAATCTGGGGCTTGATACAGAAAGCCTAAGCCTGCTGCTTACAGCTAACAGATGCTGGTTTCTCCTCTTTTAAACACAATTCATTACAGACCACAGTGTTTTAAAACTGTGTTCCTATCTTGCCTTCCCTACCCAAACCTAGTTGCTTATAAACTCCTTTTGTATCTTTCCCATCCTAGGGCAGTAGATCTAGGGATCTGTAACCTGGGACCATGGAGTGGCTTCCATTATCGGCAAAAACATAATGGGTCTTCAAAGCTTTGTATTAAACAGGTGCATACCCCTGGTCAGCACCTCAGGATTGGGAAAGAAATTTATTATAACTTGGGCGGTGCCTGTGGCTCAAAGGAATAGGGCACCGGCCCCATATACTGGAGGTGGCAGGTTCAAACCCGGCCCCAGTCAAAACAAAAAAATGCAGAAATTTATTGTAACTTTAAGCTATTTGTAAAGGGACACAGTTAATGAAATGCATAATGGCCTTGATGACATTCACCTAGTCTGCTATGCTAAAATCTTCAGCCTGTCATTCCTGCGTATGCAAAGCATAGCTCTTATGCTTTCATTAAGGTCATGGGTGAAAATTTTAAGCTACACAGGGCCAACTCATGCATCATGCTGTAGACACTTAGTGGGGAACAAAATTGTCTGTCTTTGACATTATTAGCCCAATCAGGTACAAGCTTACTAAGTATAATATTGAACAAATACTTTTCTGCCTGTCTGAAAGGACACTGCAGACTCTTCCAGGTGCTTTATATCAAGATTCATTAGATTTGAACATTGTCCTTATCTATGAATAACTTAATGATTTTTTCACAATGGGAAATGCAGTTAGTTTGACATAAATTATACCTTTATGAACTTCTCCAGGTTTGTAAAAAGACATCTTCCTTCTCTAAATGTGTATAAACCATATGTTTAGTTATGATGCTCAAATTATGCTGGGGAGCCACGTCTCATTGATACTCTGGTTTCTAGAAGGGGACTTTTCCTCATTTTTAAAAACAGGAATATTATTTATCTCCTGCTTTTTTGACAATTTTCCCATCTCAGATGTGTTCAAAGCTCACATTCAGTGGTTTCCCAAGCTTCAAGTTATTTCATCTAGGACATGGTTTATCTGGACTTAGAGATGAACACATTTGCAATAGCTCATGTGACCTTTACTATCAGCTTTCCTAACTCTGCCATTAACACCTTCTCCTGTTTGAAGATCAGTCTACTTAATGGAGAAGAATTAAATTGAATAATTCAGGGGAGCTTTTATCTGTTAGTAAAGTAACACTTTCTCTAGGTAATCCCTTCTTCTGGCTCTGCATATCAACACCCTGTTTACTGAGAGCTACAGTTCTAGCTGCTGTGCTGGGGCTTTTTGGTGTTTTTTTAGAGAGGTTCTACACCTCCCCCTCTATCACTTATGTTCCTTTTAAAATCAGAGATCATTAAAAAGATCCCTAGAGTATACTATTACATATTTTAAAAAGTTGTCATTGGTAGTTTATTTATTGCCCACCTTAATTTTCCTGCATCTTTTCTTATTTGTTAGCATCATTTGCTATCATGGAATCTAAGTTTTCAATTTTATAACCTTCCCAACATTGCTATGTCAAATATCCTGTTAGAGATATTAATCCTAAACTCATTCCTATGATACTATTAACACTAGCTTCACTAAATTCTTGGGCATGGCATTCTTAGCAAACTCAAAGATGTCACGGACACATGTTTTTCTATAACTTTTGCATCATGAAAGAGCTCCTAGGTCAGAATTCAATCAAAAGCTGCAGTGCATCTTGATGCTGCCTGAGAATACTGACTGAAACTGATCTGAAGTAATAATAGGCTGGCAATTTCATCATCTCTATGTTGGTCCCATGCTTGACTGAATTTACAGAGTCTTGGGTAAATGAGATGGGAGTTGGTTTCCCACCTGTATCTAAAAATAAATAATAGCATATTGTTGTCCTTGGCCAGGTGTACAGATTTTAAAGATCTCACATGACCCTATGAGCCCTTGAATCTTCACCCTACTCTTCCCTCACCACACCACCACTTTGGATGACAACCTCCTTGTTTATATATCAAGGTTTGGCTGAGTGAAAAAGTCAGATAAAAAAGATATACCAGGAAAAAGGGTATATTCTCCAAAACAAAAAGGGAACAGGAAATACATCATGCTAGTTCCATGACCTGAATATGTGGGGTCAGATCAGGTAATTCACGTACTTTATTACTAAATCATTTGCTAGCTATCTGTTAAAGGAAAAGGAAAAAAAGAAAAGTTAAGATATAATAAACCTTCAATACACAAACCTTCTACTCCCAAGAGGGCAGAATAGCAACAACTTTCAAAAGCTAAAATATATAGTCAATTTATAATCAGGAGTAACAGAGCTTGGGAACATATTTTACCCGAGTAGTGTTTCTGAATATCAGCATAGTTGTTAGGAGCTAAGAATTTATCACAGTCAAAAGACAGTAAGACAAGATACACTGGAAAGTCTGGAAAAGAGATTTTCATGAAATGGTCTAAAGACATGAAATCTGAGAGACTTACAAAAGGAGGAAAGAAGAGGAGCATTTCACATTTAAAATTCTTTTAAAACACAAAGGTAGAATGTTTAACATTTTGGTAGAAAGTACTAAATCAAGTAAAGGGTTTGCATGCTGTGCAAAGAACACTGCACACTTTTAAGAGCCTCCTTCTTAGGAATAATAAGGGGTCTTCAAATAACTACTTACCCTCCATATTCTGTATTGAGGTAACTATGACAGGTGGAAAAATGGCCCCCAAAGATGTCCATGCCCTCATCCTTGGGACCTGTGAAGATGTTACGATATATGGCAGCAAAGAATTAAGGTTGCAGAGGATGTTAAGGTTGTTAATTGGCTGACCTTAAAATAAAAGAAATTGTCTTGGATTATGCAGGAGGGTTGAATGCAATCACTTAGGCCCTTTAAAATGCCAGAGTGATGCAGCCTGAGGAAGACACAGCCAGTCACTCCTGTCTTTGAGCAGAGAAGGAAGCCATGGATGAGGGGTTGCAGGGACAGGCTCTACCCTAGAGCCTCCACAAAGGATGCAGCTCTGCAGACACGGGATCCTGGGCCAGCAGGACCCACATCTGACTTGTAACCTGCAGGACTGCACCCAATGCGTTTGTCATTTGTGTTGTTCAAGGCTCTAAGTTTTCAGCAGCAACCAAAAAAACGAAGACAGTACCTTGTAACCGCTTTGGAAGAAGACAAGTCCTATGACAACACTCAGAAGCCAAACAAGAAAACAGGGTCACTCTTTCTGATTTGAAGAAAGAAAATAAAACACTCACAGTACCTTTTTGTAGGTTTTTTCTTCGTTTTGTTTTCCAGGTGCTGCGTCTCCATTTTCAGCAGCGGCCGACATCTACAAGAGAAAAACATTCTGGTTTGAATTTAAACTCTATTCTGAAATACAAAACATTAATAATATTGTCAATTAAAGTGTCTGTTTTGGTTCATTATGCTATTGTTGCTGTGACTGTTGTTTCTAAGAAAGGAAGAAATTCTCATAATGCAAAAAAAAAAAAGAAGAAGAAGAAAAATCTGTGTTTCCAATCTTTCCAAAGTAAAACTTGCCCTATTTTGGTAGTATGCTTTCCTTGATATGCTGTGAGAAAGATGGTATAGAAGACCAATCCCATTTCACATGCATAAGTTTCTTTCCGCAAAGCCTTTTGAAAAACTTCCCTTCTGGTTATAAATGCTTACTCTAAAGATATCTGGAAAGTACTAAGAAAAATGAATCAGAATAAAAAAAAAAATCACTCTCAAATCCACTGCCCTTAGGCAACTCCAAGCTTCATATTTTGGCATGTGTGCTCCTACCTTTTGTTTTATGCATTTTTGTATGAAAAATATTATAATACCCTCTTACTTATCCAATATTTTTCACTGAACATTTATATAATAAGTATTTTCCCATTTGATTACAAAAACCTCATCTCAAGAATAATTTTTCCTAGTTGCAAGATAGACCTCTGTGTAAATACCATTGTGTGTTAAAACTTCAGCTGATGCTAATACAGAAGGAGTGTTCAGGCGGTTCAAGGATTTTGCTTCTGCAAATTGTACAAAATTATATCTTTTTCTAACTTCAGTGTTTCCTTGGACTGGATTCCTGCAATTGCTAGGGCATACCAGGTTACTTGAAAAATTTAAAACTCTTACAACACGTTGGTAAATTTCTTTCCAGAAGAATGTGTGCATTCACGCTGCTATCAGCAAGGAGAGGGAGCTCGTTTCATTACACATTTAGCAATGACTGTTATCATCTTAAATATTTTTGCTTCTCTGATAGGAAAAAGAAAGCATCTTCTGATTTTAATTTGCATCTTTGAAAACTACCAGTGAAGGCTGACATCGTTTTCACATCTTTTTTTAGTTCTTTAGTATTTTTTCTTGAGTTTTCCATTGTTTTGTCCATTTATCTACTGGGGGAGTCTCAGTGTTTCATTATGGATTTTTACCTGTTATGGCTATTATTATTAGTGACTTCATTACTGAATTTTATATAATAAGATTATTAATCTATTACCAAGCACATTATTAATATTTTTTCCATGTTGCAGTGTGTGTCTGTCCTTTTTTTTTTTCTTTGTGCAGTTTTAGCCGGGGCTGGGTTTGAACCCGTCAACTCCAACATATGGGGTCAATGCCCTACACCTTTGAGCCACAGGCACTGCCCACCTGTCATTTGTTTTATGATATAGTTTCACATTTTTCCACACTCAAATCTATTGACTATCTCTGTGACTTCTTCTCATGCTTTTAAATAAAATATTTTTTTCTCATTGGGAGACATAAGATGTTTGAACATGTTTTTCTCTCTTTTTTTAATGATAAGATTTTCTTTTCTTTTTTTTTTTTTTTTACTTAAATTGCTTTTATTTTATTTTATTTTATTTATTTATTTATTTATTTATTTATTTTTTTATTGTGGAGAAGGGGCAGGGAAAGAAGGCGGGGGAAGAGGTGAGTGACAGGGTGGGGCCAGTGGCATGGTACCACGTTGGCTGTATCTAGGTAGAGGCAGTTTGAGGCCGGGCCTTGCTGAGTCATTGCTACAGGGAAGTAGCTCGATGGATCTGCTTCTAGTCAGGCTCGGGAAGTTGCACTAGGCCTCAGGCACATGGCAGGGCCCAACAATTCCCTCTTTTGTTTTTTGTATGGCGGAAAAACATAGCCCCTGTCTTAGGTTGCCTGCTCTT
>CAUYPK010122599.1:0-58732 GCA_963574355.1 Loris lydekkerianus
AAGGTAGGGGAAAGGAGAGGGGAGTTTGGGGTGGAGGAGGTTGGGATGAAGGGAGGGTAATTGTTGGGGTCATACCTATGGTGCATCTTAGAATGGGTACAGGCGAAACTACTAAATGCAGAATACAAATGTCTTCATACAGTAACTAAGAAAATGCCATGAAGGCTATATTAAACAGTTTGATGAAAATATTTCAGATTGTATATGAAGCCAGCACATTGTACCCCTTGATTGCACTAATGCACACAGCTATGATTTAATAAAAATAAATAAATAAATAAATACTCTTATGACCTTGTGGGTTTCATCCTGAGATAATAATCATGTAAACAGTAATAATTTATATTTAAAGACATTTATCACGCCATTGTTTATAATGATGAAAGACCAGCCCAATGAAGACATGAATTGCTAAATAATTACACGCCCACAAAAGTGGGATATTGGAAAGCCGTCAAAACTGGTATCTACAAAATGTGTTTTAATGTATGGGAGTGTATTCAAAAGGTAATGTCAAGTATTAAAAGAAGGCTTAAAATGTAAATGCTTTATGATCTCATCAAAGTGTATTTAAATAGAAAGAAAATAAGACTGAGTACTCACAGTGTTTATATCTGGGCAACAGATGAGTAACTTTTGTTCTCATCTTTACATTTCATTTTCCAAATGTTTCCAAAAAGCACACAATTGGTTTGTATTTTAGTTCAATTTTTTTAATCAAAAACATACACATATATGTATATAGTTTTAAAAGTCAGATAGCACCACAAGACTTTAAGATAAAATCAGCAGTTCTCTGCAGCTTCTTTCCCTGTCCCTGAATTCCACTTCCCAGAAAAATGACGTCTTCTGGTGTTCAAGATAATGTAAATATACTGCTATTCCTTGATGTTTTTCAGTTTTAGGCATTATTGATCGATTTTCTAGAATAGAAAAGTGATTGAGTTCTCCTTCTACCTTCACTCCATGCTATACATGTAATCTCTTCTTTCCAACTTCTCACTATGGTAACATAATAATGTATTGTTGAATCAATTTTTATTATAAGTTCTGTTCATATATGGTATAGTATGACTACATGACTTTTTCAATACAATGTATTTGGTTTTCTGGAATTGATAATAATTGCCTCACTTTTTCCTATCTTCAGATTCCTATCTACCTGGCAATAATTCATCTCCAAACTTTCCAAGAGAATTATTTGCCTTCACTGGACATGGTCATGACATCAGCAATGCTGAATTGTTGTCTTATCCTCAGTGTCATTCTGAGCTCTCATTCTTCCTACGAGACTCATTTTTCCCCTTATAGGCTTTTAGCATGTTTTCTTCATTGTGGTGTTCTGAAATTTTATGATAACTTACCTAATTCTGGGTAATTTTGCATTCATTTTGCCAGTTAATGTCCCTTTCAACCTGAAATGCAACACCTACAGATTTAAGAAAATATTCTTATAATTGCTTGGAAAATTTTGTTCTCTCATTTCTCTTATCAACAGGCCTTTAAAGTTTCTTGTCTTATTGGTTGGTTTAGTTTAGCTTTGCTTTTACTCTTACAGAAATGCTACAATAAACATGTTAGTTTTTCTGTAGTGTAAATACTATGCAGTAAATACTGAGATGCAAAGTAGAATTGTGACATCAGAGGATGTGTGCATTTTCAAATTTCATGAATGAAATGCATGTTTATAATATAGGAAAAAGTCCCAACATAATTGGATAGGAATTTTTCAGTGCTTAATTACAATATATTCATATCCTGGTGTCATATTTGCATTTCGTAATGTTCACACCTTCCTTTGTGATGCTCTCCCCAAGCCAGTTTCTGCCTGTTTCTTCTCTGAAGGAAAGAGCAGATAGAGGCAACTATTAATCCCAGCTCCACCACTCCCTAGCAGGAAGCACCTCTACAAACTACAGTTTCTTCATGTGTAAAATGCAAATAACATCTACTTCCCATTGCTACTCAAGGATTAAATGAGATGCATTTGCTGTAGTGCCTAGCAAACAAAAAAGTACTGAATATGAACTCCCTTCCCTTAATTATCAGTGCCCTGCATTTGGAGATAATGGAATTAACAGATGTGGTTCAGAGATGCAACTTAAGTCCACACCTTAACTGAAACTGCCATGATTCCCACCAGATTCAAGTCTTTATGTGGAAATCCAGAAACTTCCCAGAGCTCAGCTAACACCCACTCCCAACTTGTCCAGGAACTGGGCTTGCGCAGGTCCCTTTATAGTTGATATCTGCTTCGCATGTTCTGGCACCATCCTACACCCCGGGTCGGGGGGCTGTTTCTTAGTGGAGCTCTGTATATTCTAGATCCAGAATAGAGGACTATGGCAAGAGAGAACAGTTTACATTCTGTAATTCCTTTCTCTCATTATCCAATCCATTTTCATAAAACCTCGTGGCATAAAATGACAAGTAGCTCAAAGATGTTGCTTAGTTGATGGTATCACAACTGAGATAACAATTACCTGTAGTACACTGGCTGTTTTGAAGGTCCAGGCCAGTCCCCGAGTTACAAACATACAATTGATGAACAATTCACACTTACACAAGGAGGCTATTATAGGTAATAGGTAAATGTACCTGTTCCAACTCACATATGAATTCAACTTAAGAACAAACCTACAGGACCGTTCAAAACCTGCTATCTGCCTGGACTATGCCAGGCTTTTAGTGAGACACATGTCTCAGGAAGGAATGATCCTCAAAAAGCTTACAGTATACAATGTATTAAGAACTTGGTTCGCAACAATCAGAACCAAGAGGTCAGATGTCTAAGTGAGGTATTAGGGTCACAGAAGAGTGGGTGGGGAGGTGGGCAAGAAGAGGACACCTGGATGGCTAAATCCTTTCTGAAAACAACACAGAACAATGACACAGCCCAGGCTCTGGGACCAGGTAGACATGAATTGAACCTGATTCCTCCTGTCTGAGCTGCGTGTATAGTCTCCATTTTCACACCCGTATGGAGTGAGACAATACTTTCCTGACAGCTGAAAGTGTAGAGTATACAACAGGTGCCACAAAAATGTTTTAGTGCTAGTCTTCTTTATAAAAGTCGGTGCTTCTCCCTCTCCTTTCCTCTTTATGACACTGAACAGCATGCAGATTTCACCGCATGGCCTTCTAAAGAGCAGCCCATACCCTACCTCTGGCTCTCTGTTCCACGCCACTGGGAGGGTTGAAATGGGAGGAAGATAGTAGGAGCTTCCCTCTGGTTATTGCTCACAACTCTGCATCTTCCCCTTGACTTATGACTGCAGAATGTTAACACAGGGCACAGCAAAGAATCCAGACGCCCTAGTCCCATGTCATGATTCCTTTACTGACGGTTATAAATTCCCCCATGCTGAGGGGGTCCCCTCTGTCCCTCTGATATAAACAAGCCAAACCAGAGAAATTTCTGGAGGAATTCCAGGCAAAGTCATAGTTAAGGATACACAGTGAAGAGGTACATAGTAACCATCTAGAATCAACTGGATTACGTCTATTTCTATTTCTTGGCATAACAGGCCCAGTGGGATAACCTCGCAATTGCTACTGGGTATTTTAGACAGCACTTGAAAAATCAATTGGTAAGTGAAGCTGAGTCCCAACTCAGTGTACTGAAAGGCCTATCTGCATGACTTATCACTTGGGAAACATTTATCGAGCACCAACTTTATGCTACATTGTGTAGTGCCAACTATATCCTACATTGTGTGTAGGATGGGAGATCCTTGTCCATGGTTACACCCTTCATGATTCCCTTCTCACATCCCAGTCATGCCTCTTTCCTTTGCTGTGATAAAGATTTAAATTGTAGGCCAGGCACAGTGGCTCACTGTAATCCTTGCACTCTGGGAGGCTGAGGTAGGTGAATTGCCAGAGCTCAGGAGTTCAAGACCAGTCTGAGCAAGAGTGAGACCCGTCTCTAAAAAAATTAGCGAGGCATTGTGGTAGGCACCTATAGTCCCAAGTACTTGGGAGGCTGAGGGAGGAGGATTGTTGAGCCCAAGAGTTTGAGGTTGCTGTGATGTATGACACCATGGCACTCTATCAAGGGTAACAAAGTAAGACTCTGTCTCAAAAAATAATTAAATTTTAGCTTACAGAATCAGTTATTTACCGAGCACTTAAGATATTCCAGATACTATGCCAAATGTTTTACCTATTTAACATACATTATTTCATTTAATCCTCATTTCAGCTCTGGGAAGTAGGTGCTTTCATTATTTCCACTTTAGTAGATGCAGAAACTGAAGTGTAGATAGGTTAGTTGACTTGCCATAGTCACCCAAGCAGGGAACAGTAATGTCAAGGTGGGGTCCAGGAAATCTGCCCCCAGTCTGTGCCTACAGCAACCACCTGACTCTCACCTCCTCTTAAATACCCAGCATCAAGGATCATCTTTCCCATCAATAAGATTCTCATCCTTTTCCAGGTCTACTTGAGAGATACGTTCCCCCTTAGAATCCTTACCTAACTCTTTCGTGTGGCAGTCAGCTTTGCCAGGTTACCTCTCTTATGTCATCTATACCTCCAAAAGGTGAACCCAGGCCCATCTCTTATTTCCCTGGGGCATAGCTAAAACTAGACCATGAGATTTAATGAGAGATTACTGAAGCCTTTTGAAAACAGAAGGAGATTAAAATGCACGCAGTAGAACCTCTCCACAGACTCCCTGTAAGCCACCACATTGAAGGGCCCAGTTCCTTTTAACTCTCAGGAGGTGCTTCTACTGGAACCTGCACTCTGCTAAAACCTATACCAAACAAACCAACCACAAAATCTTCCAAAAGGAAACCTAATCTGTATCTATGTCTCTTTTTCCAAGGAAAGTTGTACATTATTATGCATAGCCCTGTGGCCCCATGTGGTCTCCAAACATCCCACATCAGAAAATGACCTCAGTTTCTTTCTGCAGAACCAAAACACCCTAAAGGCAATTGTCCATGCTCCCTCCTTCCTGCAAACATAGAGGAAGGTAAGCCTGCTATCTCTAGACTTATCAGGATCCAGCTTGAAGCTTTAAACAAAAGCCATTTCCCCTTTCATTTTCTAACCTTCAAGCTTCATTTTCTAACCTTCAAGCTTTGAAAAAATATCAGGGCTCAGTTTTGCTCCAGATGCCCAGATTTAAAGTCAAGAAGTAATTTGTGACTTTAAAAACCATTTCCCCCATTCATTATTTTCTTGTACCTAAGAGGTCAATTGTCATGGCTGGAGAGAACATTCAGAACCTCCTCAGCATGGACCTGGGCTTCTGTGTGTTCCTACACATTTCCCTGGGCTCTTTCCCCACCCTGAATTATTTCTCTTCAAACCTTCTCACTAAAGCAGATATTAGATTGGGTTTTGGTAGCTCAAGAGGAATCATATTCTTAACAAAAACCATGATAGTTCTTTATATAGGTTTTCCAGGAACTGACCAACATTCTTTTGCTAATAAATGTCTTGACCACAACTGGTTCTGTGCAGGTGCTCATTTTTAAATAATGAACCAGCAATTCAAAATGGGCTTAAACAAAATCCCACACAAGCAAGCAGAGTTTCACACACCAAGATCATTCTGTCCTCTTTGTTTTGTGTGGAACAAAAAGGCATTCAGACCTCAAGCTTAGAGTGTTTCAATAAGTCACCCTCATGGGAAAGGGTCACGATTAAACCCACTCCAGTTTCTCCTGGGTTTTAGCTTATTCTCAAAGTAAAGAGAGTAAATTGCGTTGATCTGCATGTAAACAGAAAGGCCAAGTCTTGTCTCACTGCTATATGTGGGACATGTGAAATCTGAAGGGTGATCTTCAATCTGGTAAAAAGTCATGGGTGAGCCCATCATCCATTCACAAAGAAAAACATGCCAGTCTAGATATTCTCCCAGAAAGTGTGTAAATTCTCTTAAGTCAAAAAGTAACTGAAAATTCTTCATCAATATCTATTTTTTCCTCCTTACACATGGGCCTAAACTAAAAATACATAAAAACTGTACAAACAAAACAGAAATTTACTGGATGGTCCTAGCTCCATTAATCTGTGGGACAGTTTAATGATGATGGCGAGTTTTTCCCTGCTTTTTTTATACAGGCTACTGTATTTATTACCTTTATTATGAAAGCTGTTTCATGTCCTTGTTCATGACCATAGAGCCTATCACTGCCTCTGATAGCCTTTGATGGCTCCAGATCCCAGACCACCTCATTTCTGACCTCTGCATTATCCTCCACGTGGATAGGAAGAATGGATGTTGTCTTTGGGAGTTAGCAGCATAACAAAGTCTCCCAAAAGGATGTGAGTAAACACACACCCACACACACATGTGTGTGTAGGAATAAAAACAATTCTCTTCATCCAATAGCATAACATCTTGGTTTAATGTTACCCATGTAGGGAAACAGGAAAGAAATTAATGGATGAATTTATTATCACAGTTATTATCAAGTAACCGCAAGTTGGGTCTTGTTTCATGACCAGCACTAAATCTGTACTTGGCAGAATTTCATCACCGATGGGAAATCTGACAAGCAGGCAGAGAAACCAATAGGATTTTAGAATGTTTTTTGAATTACTCTTTTGATATTCAAAAACCTGTTTATCAAAAACATAGCAAATCTTATCTTCTGTGCTCACATAGTAAGTGAGCAAAGCACAGTTTAAATTTGCTGAACTTTATTAAAGATAAATTCTCCAGAGAGACAAAAATCAGCTTTTTAGACCCATTCCTGGACTTCTTCTGGCCTAGAGTCCAAACGACGTGCCTCTCACACTTACATGGAATAGTATGTGATGACCTCTAATCAGGAAAATAAATCAAAGAGGATGTCTTCTATCTGTGTAGAAAGAACCTTAACTTAGCATATTGCTATCCTGGCTAGAAAAGGAAAACACGTTTTTCCTAATTTTCTTTCTTTCTATATATGCATGTGCACGTATTTTTTTTCCCCCAGCGAAGTCTGCCTGAGAGATCTCCTTACACATTAAGTGAATCCAGGGGGGAATTAGTCTGGCTGGAATGCTTGCTGGAGTTTTGATACTGAAACCACTGCTGTGGCTGCATTTTGGGGAGTTTCATGTTGGTTCTTCAAACTTCCAACAAGCTAAGTCACCTAAAGAAATAACTACCCTGCTAGCACAGCTCAATAAGAAAAGAGCCCCCAAAGGACCCAGAGCTTAGAATATGCAGGCTATATTTACATTAGTTGTTTATTTGAGTTTCACTATGTTTTGCTGGTATAGATGTCACAGGAATTGTTCTCCATGTTTTACAAGGAAAGAAATGCCAGAAAGAGGGTGAGTGGCTTGCGGTCACTCACGGTCAGAACCTTGGGCTTGCCTCGCAGATGCTTCAGACATACACAAGAAGCCTTTGGTGAGAAGTAACAACAATTTACGTAATTCATCTAAGCATCCCTAGCTTTTAGGCTGGAACGGGTACTAAGAAAACAGCTACTAAATAAATGAACGCACCAGCAAATTGCAATGAGAAGGATAAACCAGTTTAAGCCCACGGTGTGCCACGTTCTTTGGTCTCTTCTCCACCTCCAGCAGTCTAACTCATGGTCACCCCTGTGGCCAGGTTCAGAAAAGCCTACCGTGTTGTGGTCTTTGTCATAAGACATAGGCCTGCTATTCTGAAGCTCTCGCCCATGGAGTCCAATTCTCAGGTGTCTGCGTGTTCACGTGTGAGGGATGTGAACCAGCAGTGACAGGACCAAGCAGGAAGCTGCAATACTCATTAGCAGTCACTTCCACAGCATTTGCATTCATCCACACAGAAGTGCTAAAACACATTCGCACCTCAGTGACCACAGGTCCATCAGTTAAACGTCAACAGGAAGTATCAGATGGGGATTAGTGGATTATAAACGCTAAGCAAAAACTCATTGTGCGTCCATGAGGCTTCAAGACAAGAGAGACAACAGCCATATTCTGTGCTTACAAATCGCTTGACAGTATGCAGAGGGTGCCAAAAAAATGTATACACATTTTAGGAAAAGAAAAAATCTGTATTAAAATGATAATACTCAAGTCACATTTGACTTCTGCCATTTAAGAGATACTTAAACATGACTTGTATTCATCTTTTGTTATTGGAATATATTTTGTATGTGGAATATATATTGGAATACGATTTTTATGTATTCTTTTCTTAAAGTCTGTACTTTTTTGGCACCCTCTTTATAATACATGGTTCCATTTCCTGAAAGTTCCACAGGTCAAACACTCAGAAAAGTGAACTGTGTGTAGTAGATAACATATTTGGCTGGAATTTTTCACTGTTAGTATACTTCACATGACAAGATGGACACTTGAAGGTCTTTAGCTGATGCTGGTTCCATTTTCATTTGGTATATTGCGAACCCCATTACCTAAAGGTAATGCCATTAGGTAATGAACCGTAAGTTTAAGGTGGGTTGTCCAAATAAAGAAAGGTAACTGAGATGAACTATTCCCACATTTATATAACAAACTGAAACAATTCATTCCTTTTTTAAATCTCTAGACCATAGTAAAAAAAAAAAAAATTTTTTTTAAAGTAGCTTATAACAAACATTATTTAAATAGGCATGTCCCTGTTCAATAGTCTAAAGCTTTGGCTATACCACCCAGGTATGCTCATGCCCCCAATTTTAAGCATGAGCTACAAATATTATAACACACACAAACCTCTGCCTTGCCCACCATTAGAATTTTAAGTCCCAGATTAGGACTGGGTTTCTAGTTGAGTACCAATTTCAGTGGGATTTGGAAAAATCCTTTAAATAGATTTTTATTGGTTTTTAAGAACAGGGTTATTTTGTGTTAATAATGGGCATACATTAGGCTTTAGATAATTGCTTTATGTAACTTAGAGTTTTGGATTTCAGCTAAATAAACACTCTATGTGTTCACAGGTGTATTGTCCTCAAGGGCACTCTGCTTTTAAGGGTGGCAGCTGTTGCCAAGGTGTTGCTGATACAGTTCTGCATATAATTTATTGGAAACAGGTGCTGGCTCATGATGAAGATAGACAGGAAACTAAAGCAGACAACATGTTTAACCACCATTAAAAAAGTTCAGGTTCAGAGAGACAATGTGTCTGAGATGTTTGGGAGATGTTGCCAGCATCCCAGTGCAAGTTTAAAAGCTCCTGCAGATCTCCATAAGGAAGAAATTGGACATGAATTTCAAGCAGCCCAGCCTAATGAGTGCCTGATGCTATGCTGCCAGATTTAATTGATTACATGAGAAATTTTGAGTTTGTGTAAGGCTAGCAAAAAATTATAAAATACTTTCCTACGCTAATTGTTAAAAATTACTTTCAAATGAGGTAATAACTGTGAGTTTTCAATGATCTGGACGGTGGATTAAGTTATAATGTGTTTTCTTTATGTTCAGAGTATTTGCTGCAGATTCTGTACCTGGGTCCTTCCGTGGGGGGAAGAGCTCAGGATGAGTGGGATGATGAGACAGGAGCGGGAAGCCTGAGTGTTCACCCTTTGTCTTTGGATGTTATCCTGCTTGTGGGGCTGGTCCGCAGGTTCTAGGATGGCTGTCAAGTTCTGTGTTTCCCGGTATTGAGCAGGAGTAGGAATGGACTGGAGCCTCCCCACTCACCAATCACTCAGGAAAAGCGAGGAGACATCAGCTCTTACTCTGCGAGGCCCACCTCCCTGTGAAAAGACATTTGTATATTTTACCAACTAATCTCGCGTCTAATCAGTGTGCCGCAGAATACACACATGCAATAAACACGCATACTAAATACAGCTGAAAAAGAAGTCATTAGAAGTGCGTGCACAGTTTTTCAACCTCAAAAACCTAAATATCTTAGCCATTTACATGTTGAAAAGATACCCAAAGACATTAGATTACATTACGGACTAATGGCCTGCCAAATTTCACTTTTGGGGAAAGGAATCCACATTTAAGTTATAACACACGAGTGTAAAAAAGAAGGCAACTGAAACAACAAAATTTGGTTAAAAACAGTTTTTGACCTAAGGCTCATACCTTGAGTGCCAAAAATGTTGACAAACTTTATACAAACACCAGCAGGCATGCATAGTTTAGTATCTGCTTTATGTGAAAAATCATTGACAATTTAATGCTTGCATTAATTTGAAAAAATTTTATGCAGTAGGTAGAAACTTTTACATTACCATTTCTAATCTTTACCAGCCGTCTTATTCCCTACTCAAAGGGAAAGTGACTGACAGGGCTAAAAAAACCAAATTTGCTAAAGGGCTCGTGCAGCCGCTTTTATCACTTTTCCTATAGCCCCATCCTGGCCCGAAAGGCAGGAATTTGGGTTTGCGTGCCGCTTGGAGCCTTCAACAGAGGTTTAGCATAGGAAAGCAAATAGCTGATGTAAAAATAAACCTTTTATTTAAAAAAAAAAAAAAAAACTTATAAGGCCCCTTTATTTAGAAGGAGACTCACTCAAATAAATACAGTGTTAACAAACTTATATAATGAATAATAATATATACTGTAGCAAGTGATGAAATGGAATCCCACAAAACAAGTGCTGAAATCTGATGATTGATTACCAAACCTATAGGATAAATAAACCTTCTCCAATTAATAGCTAGTCTTGGGGATGAGTTTCTATAGAAATACCCCACAAGGAAAAACACCAACTGCAAAGGTTCAAGGAGAGTCAAGTTCTGAATTTAGCAGTACAGAGTTTAAACATAACACTCTTCCCAGTGTAGTTATGAGTTTGGAGGTCATACCAAGATGAGTCCAAGTTACTGCTGGAGAAATGTGCTTTCTCCATCTGAGCTAATGGATTATCCTGGCCATGTGGGACCCGTGTGTCTAAGTATCAGACAAAGCTATTTTTAATTTATTAAAAAGGGAATTGAGAACCAACCTGGTTTCCTTGAACGTGTTTCGTGCCAACAAACCAATGAAAGCATCCATTCAGAAGTTTTTATTTTCTGACTTTGGTTTGCATCCTTATTCTTCTCTCTGAGTCAATGCAGATAGGTTGGTCAGAAGCTTTTTATTGATCTTGGAAGGGAGCTGACTTCAGGTTTGTAACCAGCCGTGCTCTGATGTCTGGGCCGCAGAGTTATGGGGAATAAGGACTAATGGGCAATCCCAGGTGGGCAGCTGCACGCCTGCAACTCTCCCTGCACATCATTTAGCAGGATCTTCCTTTCTAACCGGTGGAAGAAATATCTATTCAAGATCCCATGAATGCTGCTTTATGGCTATGTTTTATCCCTGATCTTGAAATAGAGAAGTTTCCACTGAAAAATAACCATAGCTATTAGACTTGTATCATGAACATCAAGGAGAATTAACCTTATTCCCCTGTTGGTCCATGGGTCCATCCATCCATCTTGATTATATGTTGTCTACTTATTTCTTCTCATAAAGACACCCTTAATTCTACTTTCTTCAAGAGTGGTGTATTAAGTATGTATTTTATTTTGATAGTTTGCCATCTTGGGGTTTTGCCAACAGTGGAAAGGGCTATCCCTCCCATGTTTAGCTAATTCCTACCACAGTTAGCAAACATAACCTTGGGCAGGATGGCTTCCATATGCAAACCAACATGTACTCCAACCAAGCTCTTTATCGGGCTCTCATGGTGACATCAAAAGTGACCAAGTATCCTCATACCCCAACTTTTCAGGACCAGGTGCCAGACTACTAAGAGATAGCACCTATGCCTGAGAGCCCACCAAAATTATTCCAGCCAGCCCTTCCTAAACCTGCATGGCTAGCTTAGCCTGCCTCAACCACTCCTTTCTGTGAAAAACATAATCAAGATTCTCGTCCCATTTCCCCTCACTCCTTTTGTCTCCTGGTTGACCCTGGTACTTCCCATGTGGCCTTATGTGGCACATTATGCTCCTTCCTCTTTAGAACACCCCTCAACAAACTATCCTTTCAATTGCAATTACCTTCTGGGCTGCTGTCCTAACCATACCAATAATATCAAAACCTACATTTTATTTTATCATGTTTTGATTTCCAATTAATATAAGGGTGTCTAGGTTATTTTGTTTGCATTTGTAATGTAAAGTCTAAGTCGTAGCTGTGTCCTTTACCCAAGAAGTGTGCAAAACCAGTAGAATCAATATACCTTCCTCAGTGCCTCAAAGCAATGCTGGTAGAATGGGAGGCGCCTGGACTGGCGGGTGAGCATCCCTTACTATGCCATAGGCTGAACCAAGTGGCTTTGGCCAAACCCTTCTTAGGTTAAATTTTCACTTTCATCAACATGGACAAATTCCCACTTGGCTGAATTGTTATAAGGTCGCATAGGTTTGCATATATGAAATATCCATGCATGTGCTAGGAAGAGTGAAATCTGATGTTGTTTCCCTACTTTACCCTTCCTTATTTAAATTTCATAAACCCCACCATAGAGTACATTCTGCTTGCAATCCCCATTGAACTGGGAGAGACCTCCACGGGGTCCATTTTCAAGCTTGGTATGAGGAATGAAATGGTGGGTAGTAGCTAAAGGCACAAAAAATATAGTCATATATCGGGGGGGGGTGACTGTACCCCTCATTGGATGGGTCCTCATAGGAAAATTACTATTCTTTCTGTCTTGGTTTCTGGATCTGTGAATTGAGAATAATTCCCTTTTTCATAGGAAGGAGATTTTTACAACTAGTACTAAATCCTATAGGTTTATAAAATGACTATACTGGAACATCTGAATAGATTGTAAACAAGCTGGTATTTTATGTTATCTCATTTCCACTGAGGCTACCTTGAGCCACCAGACAGAAATCTCTGTCCTGGAAGTGGATCGGAGATGAACTGCTTCCTTATTGTCTACTGTTTAACTCTTTTTCACCCTCAGGAAACTTTCTCATGATGGATGTTTTCTAAGTAGGAAGGACAATAATAAGCAAGTCTCATTAATACTTAAATAATAACCAATAGAAAATGATCAAAATGTGTGAAGGGGGACATAGCAGGAGTACACGGACTTCAGAGGCAGTCCCACCTACATTTGAACTTAAACTCTGGTGTTCATGTATGATGTTTGCCTCCTCTGAACCTTGTTTGCTTATTAGTAGAGTAGGAGCAACAAATGGGCCTCACAGGACTATAAACACTGGTGACACAATAATAGCAACCATGACAATTCAGATCTATGGAGCACTCACCACCTGCCAGGCACTGCAGTCACTCACTTCAGCTGAAGCAACAGCCTTACAAGGTGTTTGATCACGGATTAGTTGAAGGTACTGAGGCACAGAGAAGAAAAGTGAGCGTTGGAGCCAGGATTGGCACCCAGGATGCCTGGTCTAGAGCCAGTGTCCTTACCCACTGTATCATGTGATCTCCCGGGAATGTTGCCTTGGCGTTATCAATGAGCATTTTTCTTGATGTCAGGTTGCTTTGAGACCTCCGGGATGAGGAATGTCAAGACCCCTCTCACGGCTCCAGTGCCCACCCACCTTCACTGCCGAGCCCCTTCTGTCACCAGCTCATATCTCTCAAAACGCCACACTCCCTCAGCTGCCAAACTCAGGCCTTGGGAGCTAGAAGAAGTGGGGAAGTCCCAAAGGCCAGAGTGGGGGCCAGGCTGCCTAGAGAGGGGGCCCAAGGAAACTTGGAAGCAAGGCTGGAATGAGTCAATCAGTCAGCAAGTATTTATTTAGTGTGAGGCAGCTCGAGGGATCCAGAGAAAGTAGTAGACGCCATCCGGTCCCTGGCTGGATTTCTGGAGCAATTCCTGCTCCGTGAGAACCAGGCTGGGCCCGGGGGCCTGCCCAGCCAGTGGGAGCTGCTGCAGCCTCCACAGTGGCAGCAGGAGCAGAGGGTAAGAAAGGAGTCGGGGATGGGCGAGCCGAGTCTGTGTCCCAGCAGGGCCCCGCACATCACCACTCTGAACCTCAGTTTCCACAAACGTACAGTGCTGCAGCACCAGTACATGCCCAGTGGGGCATGCGAGGTATTGACTGGCTGATGCATGGAAGTTTCTAGCCCAGGGCCCGGTACACAGTGTGCTCAAAATATAAGGAGGGGCACCAACCACATCAGCCCCAGTACATTAGTGCTGTTATAGTTATTGAAAACTTTTAAAAAGTTGTCTAGAATAATAGAAAAGACAGTAGAGCACGCAAAGCACCAGTTTTCCAAATCCCTTAGGCCTTTCCTGCCTGGAACTTATCTTCACTGACGTTCAAGAGAGCATGTCCTCTCTTCAGAACACCAGCCTGCTGACATGGGGCTCCTGACATTTGTCAGCAGGACTCAAGGATTTCCCAGTATGCCGGGGCTAGCAGGAGGGCAGCACTGAGATGCCCTGAAGATGGCACGTGAGTTCTCTGCCTCCGTGTAGTTCACACAACTCGAAACTCTCTCTGCCTCTGGTGGAGACTGGGCTGGAGGTCAAGGAGCAACAAGCAGAGCAAGGAGACCAGCTGGAGGTGGAGGTGAGCAGAGTCTTCCAAGTGTGAGGCAGGGGTGGCCTCAACACAGGAGGGGGGCAGATCAGGTGGTCTGGAAGTTGTCTGGCAATGGGCTGGATGTGCGGAGGTGCAGTGGATAGGAGGCATCAAGGGTCCCCAACCGTGGCTCCCGGAGAATCAGAAGGGTAGGCAGTGGGGACAATCGCTAGTACAGGAAGCAGAGGAGAAGCGGTCAGTGGTGAAAGACAAGCTTGTGAGGTCTTCTCTACTTGAAATCTGTGAGAGGCAGTCAAGTTAAGCTATCACAAGGCAGAAGGCTCTCTGAATCTGCAGCTCAGGATCGGCAATTTGGTGAAGCTATAAATTAGCTTAGAAAGAAGCTAAGCTAAGACCCCCCCATCCCTGAGGAGCAGCTGTGTGCGGTCTAGCCTACCAGCGGGGACTTGGGGAAGAGCACATGCACAGGAGTCCTTGGGCTCCGTCTGCAGTGGTGAGCACTGGTGCTGTCACACTGCCTCCTCCCGTATCTTTTCATCAGGCTTCCTCCAATTCAGTGTCTAAAACATGTGGCTGAAAGGACATCCCTTTTGGAGAAGAAGGTGCTCAGGGCAGGGGGGAGCTATGACTTGCTCGATTCCCCAGTTTCTTTCATCCCAGTCTCTCTTCTGACACTGCAGGAGGACAATGGCCTTTTTGGGTCTCTCTGGCAAATAGAGTTCAGGTCTTCCCTCCCTTAGCAATAATACCTTTCCTCTCTTCTCCCCCTTCCAGCCCTGCTCCATCCCAGTCAGAGCGGGCACATCCTGCCAAGGGAAAAGCGTTCCAGAGATAAGCTCCAGCTTAAAGAGACTCCGAATTACGGCCATGGCCACAGGGGCACAATTGAGGTGGCCTTTTTCCTCTTTCAGCAGACTGAGGCTCCTCCCCGGAGAGAGGGCCTTTGAGAAAGCCTCAGATCTGACCTTCGTCTAATTTGGGCCTTGGGGTGGCTCCTCCAGCCCCAGTTGTCAGCCATAGACCTAGGTTGTCTCTAGGACAAGGACACTGGTGGCCTTAGAAGAGGGGAATGTGACAGCCCTCTTGTTCATCAGAGTCAGGCTGGCACAGAAGGCCCTAGTGGGCAAGGCTGGGTCTTCTCAGCAGACCTGTGAAAGAGATGCCTTACCCAGACTTGGAGATGAGTGAGGGGCTCCGTTGCAAGAAGTGATGTCCCATCTGAGTCTTGAACAAGTACCTAGGATCACCCAGATATAGAGGCCAGTGAGGGAAGACCACTCCAAGCAGAAGAAATTGCATAAACTGGGCCCAGAGGACAGAAGGGAAATAGTCCACTCGGGTTATCTTTGGCTGGAGCGTAAACTCACAAAGAAGAATGGAGTGATATGTGTCCCAGGAAGGTGAGGCAGGCTAGGCCCTGCAATGCCATTAAACCAGGAAGGTGAGTGCTGGGGAGGGAGTGGGAGCTCCAGAAAGGTAGGAATGCTGACTCTGAAGGTCTTTGAGAAGGAAATAATCTGATCATATTTGGACTTTAAAAGGTAGTTGTGGCAACCGAGCAGAGGAGGCTCACTTTGGGAAACAGAGCAGTGGGGACTGGAGGTGGGAGGCTCAGCAGCTGATGTCCCCCTGATGGATCAGTGTACTCCACCAGGGTAGTGGATGGGCATGAAGAGGTGTGGGTGGACTTCAGAAGTGTTCAGGAACTCGAGCATGTTGAACCAAGTGACTGAACAGACATGAGAGGCAAGTTAGATGGAAGAGGTGAGGGCTGGGACCCTTCACTGCAATAGAAGATCAGGAAGCAGATGGCAGTAGGGACTTGACCCCGCTTTTCTCTGGGCTGGGTTGGCCATATGATCCGCATGCATGTAGATAGCCAGGTTTTGCTCAAATCTGTGGGTCTACAGTTTGTAGCTCGCTCTCAGCTGCTTCCCCATGTCTTTTCATCAGTCTGCCAGCAATGTCATATCTAAACCAGTTTTCTTCATATTTTTATTATTTCAGGTTAATTTGAGGATACAAAGAATTTGGTTACAATGTTTGCATTTATTAGGTAGAGTCCTTCTTATAATTGTGTTCTGCCCCCAAGAGGTGTGCCATGCACTCTAATATTGTGCCCATTAAGTGGGAGCACACCCATGCCTTTGTCCTCCCCTCTCCCCACTCCCTCATTCCCCTGCTCCTCCACCTTGAAATGAGATTTTCTCTTGCATGGGCATGAATTAGATAATCTACTGGCTTCATATTAGTATTGAGTACATTGGACACTTGCTTCTCCATTCTTGTGATAATTACTAGGAAGAACATATTCCACCTCCATCCAGGTGAATACAAAAGATATAAAGTCTCCATCTTTGGATGGCTGAATAGTATTCCATGTTATACATACACCACAGCTTGTTAATCCATTCACGGGTTGGTGGGCACTTAGGTTGTTTCCACATTTTAGCGATCGTAAATTGAGCTGTGATAAACAATCTAGTGCAAATGTCCTTATGATAAAAGGATTTTTATACTTCTGTGTAGATGCCTACTAATGGGATTGCAGGATCAAATGGGAGGTCTAATTTGAGTTATTTGAGGATTCTCCATACTTCCTTCCAAAAAGGTTGTATTAGTTTGGAGTCCCACCAACAGGCATGTCTAAACCATTTTGTTGAAAGGCCTGCAGAGTACTTTGTGACTATTCAGCCCTATCCCCACACCCCCACTGCTCTAGCCACACACACCCAACTCCCAATCACTAGCACCTATGCTGCCTCGCCTGCTACCTCTCTTGCTGGGAGTTACCATATTCCTGGAGCAACTCCTCTCCTGTGTGTGTGTGTGTGTGTGTGTGTGTGTGTGTGTGTGTGTGTATGTATGTATGTTTATTTTTCTGAGGTAGAGTCTCAATCTGTTGCCCTGGGTAGAGTGCTGCAGTGTCATAGCTTACAGCAACCTCAAACTCCTGGGGTCAACCAATCCTCCTGCCTCAGCCTTCTGAGCAGCTTGGACTATAGGCATTCACCACCATGCCCAACTAGTTTTCTACTTTTTGTAAAGACAAGGTCTGGCTCTTGTTTAGGCTTGTCTTGAACTCCTAAAGCTCAAGCAATCCACCTGTCGGCCTCCCAGAGTGCTAGTATTATAGACATGAGCCACCGTGCCAGGCCCTAACCAGTGCTTAAATACCCCAGGTCCCTTGGCCCTCAGGTGGGCAGGGTCCTCAGAAGGGGATGTGCTCCCCTGGCTGATGCTCTCTGCTGGCTGACTCCATGCACTCCCTGGGGCAGCAGCTTGGCAGACACTCTTTATCCCTGACATCCCTGCCTGTCCCCACACCTTTGGTGTCCTCACTTCCCAGTCAAGGTCTGTTTAAGGCAGTGGTTCTCAATCTGTAGGTTGCAACCCCTTTTTAACAATGAAAATACATTGCGGCATTAGGAAGGTTGAGAACCACTGGTTTAGGGTGTAATCCAAACCAAGACTTCAGCACAACGGTGACAACGATGGAACAGAATGAGGTTGTTCAGTGAAGTATGTAGGGAAATGGGAGAGAAGCCCTTAAACAGCAGAAGGGCAGTGTGTAAGGGGTGGGCTGGGAGACACCGTGAAAGAAGCTGGGAAGGCTCAGCCAAGGAAGTGTGAGAAGGAAGTCTCAGGAACTGGGAGCAGGCAGCACACACCGTCCTGCTGATGTGACCATTCTGGAGGTCATTGATGAACCTGGAGAGCAGTGTCAGGAAAGTGAGCAGAAGAATTCAAGCTGCAGGAAGTAAAGCGAGGTGGGAAAAGATAGGTGCCCGTTCTATTTCTTCTTCTCCTTCCACTCATCGAATCTTCCCTTTCTCTGACCCCAAAGGAAACTCCTCACTTGCCCCAAAGTTCTTTGTGCTCATTCCAAACCACAGGGCCTTTGCACATTCTTGTCCCTCTCCCTGCTACTCATCCCCCTGAGCTCCAGCACCTTCATGTAGTGAATTTTAGATTCGTTAGGATTTTCCTGATGCCCTAGACCCAATTAGCTTCTTTCATTACTCTCCTAAAGCTCTGTCACTTTTCTTAAAATCATTTATTTCAGCTTGTAATTACCTTTTAATCCATTTCATTATTTAGTCATCTTGCCTACTTGATTTTAAGCTCTGCTTTTCTCACCATTATATTTCCAGGGCCTTGCCTAGTGCTCTCTAGGCATGATTCAGTAAATATGATCAAGTGAATGACCACTCCTTCTGGTTCCTTCCCCATTCTTCATGTTAATAACTTTGGCTCCAAACTGAGAATGAGCATTCTCAACCATATTAACCATCTCACTTTCTTATTCTTCAAATTAAAGTAATACCCCAAATCTATATTTCTTCAGTTTGGTTATATGTACCATTGCATTCTCGATTTCCAGTGTGCTCAGAGTTTCCTGTTGGACAGTTTCATGGTCTGCCTCTCCTCAGGTAACATTATGAAGCCCTGGGCTTTCTTGGTAGCTTTGGACATAGACAGTCAAAACCAATGCACTGCTCGGCTGTCAGAGCCTGAGGAAACTTTAATTACAGAAAACATGGACATCATGGGAGATGTTTCTAAGCTTTTCAAACTGTAGGTTCCATCTGGAAAATTTCATAAAGGTTGGCCATGTGGTGTGTTCAGTGTTATATAACCCATGCTTCACATGCCTGCCTGTGTTCAAAAAAAAAAAAAAAAAAAATATTCAGGACACTTTCACCCCAAAGTATCTGGGGTCCTTATGGAAAACTTTCTCAAATATTCATGGTTATGCCCAAATCCAACATGTGAACCTTGCCTTGGCTTTCCTCTTTAAACATGCATGTCGGAATAAGATCTTGTGCTCACTGAAGATTCTTTTAGTCTTTGGCTGCCCCCATGGCAGGTGGTAATAACCACTTTAAAACATTGAGATCAGTGCAGTAAAAAAGATTTATGAATATTAATTCTTTTTATAGCAGGTCATAATGTGAGCTGGAAAACAAACAGGGTATAGTTTCATTCCAACGCTTTACTACAAACAAGAATAGGGTTGCATGTTGTGGAAAATATTAGTTGGAGATGCTGGTTTGAAAACCAATTTGTTGAGAATGGCTTTGACTATAACTTGCCAGACACCCTGACTTTGTAGAGTCTCTTATGGAGAATAAAGGATCACAAATTTTATAGCTGTCATGTTGTTCATAATCAGCAGCTTTATCTAAAGAAAGTTTAAAAGCGTGTACTTGAAATGCAGACCCTAAAACACTAAAGTGCCTAATATGAAGAAGAAAAATGACAGTCCTTTGCAAATTTTCTGGAGCTATAGTTTAAAAGGGTGAGTGTTCTCCCTGGCTGGTCACTTCTCTGTAAGTCCAGTGTGGCCTTCATCTTTCCCCCTCCCATGAAATGATGTTCTCAAAAGTCACCAGGTTGGTAAATTCGGTAGCCTTTCTTTGCATTCTTTGCAGTATTTTGACATCCTCGACCTTTTCTTCTCTGACTTTCTCCCTTCCCTCCTTACCAGCAAAAAAAAAAAACAAAAAAAACCCTCAAAGGCTGTGTAACTACAATTAAGAGCTCACCAGGGTTCAGATCTCAGCTCTACCTTTTACTAGTAAGCTATGTGCCTTTGGGCAAGTTAATTCACCTCATTGTCATCATCTACAAAGTGGGGGTAACATACTCACCAGGGTGAAGGACTCAATGTATATCAAGTACTTGGAATAGTATCTGCCACATTGCAGCTACTCAATTAACACTTTCATTGTTTAATAACATTGCAAGGTCAAAGATAAGCCTGCCCCTGCCTGTTAATTTTTCAATGATATGTTTTTGATGCCTGAGCTGAGTCACCAGTTTCTCTCTTTAATGTTTTCGAGCCTTAATTAAGAAATCCTTTCCAGTTCTAGAGTCATAAACATATTACTTATATTTATTTCATTAATTTTATTCTTTTACATTTCCCTTTTAATTCTTATTCCACGGAGAGTTTGTTTTTATTTGGAGTGAGGTAGCAGTTTAGTTTTCGCTATCCATAGAGGTTATTTGCCAAGGAATCAGTCCTTTCTCCCACTGATTTGTGATGCCATTTCTATATATATTATTCCAACTTCCCAGATGTACCCTGAAATCTATGTAGGTGCTCTAATATTCCCTTTATCTACTGTCATGGTCACATTTTATAGATATTCTGTTTTAATTATTATATAAAATTTGGAATATATCTGAATACCCAGCAAGAGGACGCTCCCTGCCCTTTTTTTTTAAATATTCTTTGTTATCCTTTAACCTTTTTTCATCCATATTACTGGGTATCCTAAAAGTCACCCATAAAGTTGCCGCACATAGGGCAAAATGGGAAATTGTAGCTAAATGTACCTTTATTTACAAAATTTTACAAAATATTTACAAAATATTCTCTACACATTGGCCACCTCTTTGTAAAGTTTTGTGTTTCAGAATCCATTTCCCCAAAAGAAACTTGAATTTTAATTGTAATTACATTAATTTTCAACCTAATTTGGGATATAGTGGTATTATTCTATGTTAAATTACCCTAACCTGGGCACAATATTTATGCAGGAATTTCATGTCTAAAATAAAATTTAAAATTTTTTCATAAAGATTCTTCATTATTTTTGTTAAATTAGCTTAAAGGAAATCCACAGTTTTAATGGTTATTATAAATTCTCTTGCTTTCTTATATTTTTAACAAGAATTTGCTTTAATAGATGCATATTATTGGTTTGTACAACATAGTCTAGTTTCTGGCAATCTTGGTGACCTGTATTGCTAATTCCAATGGTTTTCTGCTGATTCATGGATTTTTATATAATTAATATTTCATCTTTTTCTTTCTAATTCAATATTTTTGTTATTTTATTTTTATTAGCTTATTGCCTTCCCAAATATTTTCTATAGTAGTAGTGGTAATTCTTGTCTTTGTCCTGCCCTAGAATGAAATGATCCTAAAATTTCTCCATTGAAATTATGTTTTCAATTAATTTTGTAGATTAGGTTTTATCATATTAAGAAAATTCCCTTATATTACTGATTTTCTAAGAGGTTTTTTGCCCCAGAAGTGGATGCTGAACCTTATTATATGCTTTCTGTATTTCTATTGTGACCCAGTAGTCTCTCAGTCCATTTTTTTTGAAAAGGGTGAGGGAGGGGCTTCAGGATGGCTAGCTAAAAGAATATGGTACTTGCCTCCTGCACAAAGTACCCAGATAGCAAGAATATCATCCAACTTCAAACATCACCTCTCACCTCTTAGAGAATGCTGGAATTCAACAGAAAAGTGGCAGGAAACACCTAAGTGAAAGAAGGAGAAGGAAGTGAGGAAGCTTACTCCTCAGGGATCAGCTGGGAGCAGAGAGGGAGAGAGAGTCAGTGAGCCCTGTGGGTTCACATTCCCATCATAGACTCCAGCAATCTAGCCACAGTGAGCTCTAGGACTAACGTAGGGAGCTTTCTGGGGACTGTGCTGTGGCACTGCTCCAGAGAGAGAGCTCAGGCTGGGTCTCACACCCCCCCCCCCCCCAGAGTCATAAGCAGCTAAAGCAGGCACCATTTTGAGAGCCCAGTACCCACCAGAATGCATCCTGCCCTAGACCACAACAGTCTTTGCATCTTCACATCCCTAGAGTTCAGCTAACATTTTCTGCACACAGCTGGGTGCTGCTACTGGCTACTGTCACCAATGTCAAAGCATGAGCCATTGGCAGCAATCACACTTTCCCCAGAAGCAGGGGCACTGCACATTTAAAAGCACCCTGAAGAAAGGGCACTCTGCTTATAAGCACCACTTAGTACTGAAGTGGGCACTCCTCAATTACCTGTTTATGTCTCCTACTACTGATCAACTCTACCCTTCCCAGGAGCAGGGCCTCAGTGCAGCCATTGACACCCCAGTTGAGCATTCTGCTGGGGGTCCTCTCTCTACCCACCACAACCAGAATATGTACACACCGCTGGAGGGCCTGAGGACAGGTCCACTCGGGCCAACATTGCTCTCCACCCCAGTGCCTGAGCATTCCAGCTAGGAGCCTGAGGATTATCCTGCTCCATCCAGCACTATTGGCCCCTAAACACTCCTCTGGGGATCTGAAGAGGGACCTACCCATTCTGTCACTACAACCAGAGCTGGCATCCACAAGTATGCACCACCTGGAAGCCTGCCCAGCCCAATGCAGCCACTGCCAATACCAGTACAGACTACTTAGGACACAGAAGATTTTCCCACCAGTACTAGTGTCATTGCCTATATCACACCCACTTCCCAGGGACATTAGGACTTGCCCATCTGCCAGATTCACCACTGCCACTGCCAGCACCAGAACAAGCCAGCCCAAGGATTGGCCTTCTAGTCCTGCTAACACTGAATGCCATATACTGGGGGTCAAGAACAGGCATGTTTGGCAAGCTGCTGCTACCACTGGTGTCCAAGGAATGGCTAGCCTAGTGTCCCAGCCCCTAGCAAAACTTCACTACAGACTCCACTAACAACTGCACCCTAAGCCACTGAGGAAATCACAGAAATTACTGACACTGTTTATAGCCAAAGAAGTAATATGGAGACTACACTCCTGAATGCATCCAGAATCAAAGCCAAAGCACTCAACTCAACCAACATCATAGATACATCTTTAGGAAAAAGTCCTACCTACAAAAGCAAATTTAAATATTTGGAAGAAGTGACTATTACACCAGATGTGCAGATATCAATGTAAGGATACAAAAAAACATGAAAAAGCAAGGAAATATGACACCTTGAAAGGAACACAATAATTTTCTTTTTCTTTTTATTGTTGGGGATTCATTGAGGGTACAAGAAACCAGGTTATACTGATTGCATTTGTTAGGTAAGCACAATAATTTTCAACAACAGAATCCAATTAAAAAGAAATTTATTAAATCCTAAGTAAAGAATTCAAAATAATGATACTAAAGAAGTTCACTGAGATAAAAGAAAAATAAGATAAACAATACAGAGACATCAGAAAAACAAGTTTGGATATTAATAAGAAATTTATCAAAGAGGTAGATATCCTAAAAAATAACCAAATAGAAATTTTGGAACTAAAGAATTAATTGCATAAAATACAAAAAGCATTCAAAACTTCAACAATAGACTAGACTAAGCAGAAGAAAGAATTTTGAAATTTGAAGATGGATCTTTTGAAATAACTTAGTCAGACAAAAATAAAAAAGAATTGCAAAGTATGCAAAGCACCTAAGTGATTTATGGGAGGTGATAAAGTGACCAGAAGGCAAAGAGAAAATGAAAGAAATAGAAAACCTATTTAACAAAATAATAGCTGAAAATGTTCTAAGTGTACCAATAGATTTAGACTTTCATATATAGGAAGCTTGGCTATCCCTGAATGTATACAAATCATAAAGGTCATCTTCATGGTACACTATGCTCAATGTGTCAAAAGCCAAAGAGAGAATTCTAAAAACAGCAAGAGAAAGTCACTTACAAAGGAATCTAAATCAGACTTACAATGTATTTCTCAGAAGAAAACTTATAGGCCAGGAGAGTATGAGATGACATACTCAAAGTGCTTAAAGAAAGAAAAAAATAATAACTATTAACCAAAGATACTACATGTAACAAAGTTATCCTTTATAAATGAAGGAGAAATAAAGTACTTTCCAAACAAGCACAAGCTGAGGAAATTCCTCTCTACTAGACTGGCCCTGTAAGAAATGCTTAAGTGATCCCTGGAAGCAAAAGGATAATATCTACCATCATGAAAACATAAAAGTATAAAATCCTCCACTAGGGCAAACAAACAAATGAGGAAGAGAAAGAACCTGAATGTTACCACTACAAAAAATTACCAAGCCACAATGATAAATAATGAAAGGAGGAAAAAAGGACAAAGAACATACCAAACAACCACAAATTAATTAATAAAATTAAAGGAATAAGCCCTCAAATATTAATAATATTTTAATGAATCAAACTTTCCATTTAAAAGATATAGATGAGATGAATGGATAAAAAATATGACCCAACTGTATGCTGCCTACAGGAAACTTATTGCACTAGTAAAAACACACATAGACCGCAAGTAAAGGGATGGAAAAGATAGTCTATTAAAATAGAAATCAAAAAATGAGCAAAAGTAGCTATACATAGATAAGACTGACATTAGGTCAAAAAGAGTAAAAAGGAGGCAAAGAAGGTTATTCCATAATGGTAAAGGGATTAATTCAGCAAGAAGACACACTTCTAAACATATCTGCACCAAATGCTGGAGTAGCCAGATAAATAAAGGAAATATTATTAAATTTAAAGGAGAGATAGCCTCCAATAAGATAATAGTTAGGGACTTCAAAATACCACTCACCGCATTAAGAAGATTGTGTAGACAGAAGATCAACAAAGAAACACTGGGTTTAAACTGCACTTTAGGCTATAAGGACCTAACAGATATTTATAGAACATTTTGTCCAGTAGACACAGAACACACTCATTTTTCTCATTAGCACACAGAACATTCTCTTGGGTAGACCATATATTAGCAAAGCTGGAGACATCATATTACTTGACTTCTAAATATATTATGAGGATACAGTAACCAAAACAGCATGGCATTGGGATAAAAACAGACACATAGACCAATGGAACACAGTGGAGAACCATAGAGAACCCTAAAGAAATCCACAGCTATAAAACCAATGACTTCTGAAAAAGACAACAAGAACATACATGGGAAAAGGACACCCTCTTCAATAAATGAGACATCCATTTGCAGAAGAATTAAACTGAATTCCTATCTCTCACTATATACAAAAATCAACAAAGATAGAATAAAGGCTTAAACATAAAACCTGAAAGTATAAAACTACTAGAAAAATACCTGGGGGAGATACTTCAGGACATTGGTCTTGGCAAAATTTTTATGGTTAAGACCCCCAAAACACAAGCAACAACAACAAAATAGACAAATAGGACTATATTAAACTAAAAAACTTCTGCACAGAAAAGGAAACAACAAGTAAAGGGACAATCTGTTGAATGGGGGAAAGTATTTACAACTGTTCATCTGACAAGGGAGTAGAATATACAAAAAACTCAAACAACTCAACAGAAAAAAAAAATCCCATTAAAAAGTGGGCAAAGGACATGAATAGAAATCTCTCAAAAGAAGATATACAAATGGCCAATATGTATATGAAAAATAATGCTCAATATCACTAATTATGAAGGAAATGCAGATCAAAACTACAATGTGATATATCATCTCACATAAGTCAGAATGACCATTATTAAAAAGACAAAAAATGACAAATGCTGGTAAATATGCAAAAAAGGGGGGGGGGACTCATACACTATTGATGGTAAATTAGTAAAGCCGCTGTGGAAAATGTGACAATTTTTCAAAACATGAAAAATAGAACTACTCTATGATCTAGCCAGTAAATCCCACTACTGGGTATTTATCCAAAGGAAGGGAAATTTATATATAAAGAAATACCTGCACACCCATGTTTATTGCACCATTATTTACAGTAGAAAAGATATGGAATGAACCCTTGACAGATGAATAAAAAAATGTGGTTATATACACATGATGGAATATTATTTGACCATAAAAAAGAATGACTGTCATTTTTACAGACAGAATGGGGAGGGCATAAGGTTAAGTGAATTAGCAAGGCACAGAAACACAAATATTTCATGTTCTCATTCATACGTGAAACTAAAAAGGTTTATCTCATGGAATTAGAGAGTGGTAGAATGATACATACCAGAGGCTGTAAGAGTATATGTGTGTGTCAGCAAGGGAGGAAGAGAGGTTATTTAATGAGTAGAAACATACAGAAAGATAGAATAAATTTTAATATTCAATAGCAAAGAAGGGTGGACAATGTATTGTATATTTCAAAATAGCTAGAAAAGAAGACTTGACATTTTCCTAACACATAGAAATGATAAATATTTGAGGTGATGGATGCCATAAATACCCTAATTTTATCATTATAAAATAATACTTCCTTTTATATGGAAACAGAAAAAACCTTGAATAGCCAAAACATCACTCAGAAATAAAAACAAAGCAGAAGGAATCACGCTACCAGACCTGAGACTATACTATAAATCGATAGTGAACAAAACAGTAAGGTACTGGCACAAAAACAGAGAAGTAGATGTCTGGAACAGAATAGAGAACCAAGAGATGAATCCAGCTACTTACTATTACTTGATCTTTGACAAGCCAATTAAAAACATTCACTGGGGAAATGATTCTCTATTTAACAAATGGTGCTGGGTGAACTGGCTGGTGATATGTAAAAGACTGAAACTGGACCCACATCTTTCACCATTAACTAAGATAGACTCTTACTGGATATAAGATTTAAACATAAGACATGAAACTATAAAAATACTAGAAGAAAGTGCTGGGAAAACTCTTGAAGGAATTGGCCTGGGTGAATATTTTATGAGGAGAACTCCCCAGGAGATTGAAGCAGTATCAAAAATACATTACTGGTACCTGATCAAACTGAAAACCTTCTTCACAGCCAAGAACATAGTAGTATAGCAAGCAGACAGCCCTCAGAATGGGAGAAAATATATGCAGCTTGTAACTCTGACAAAGGTTTAATAACCAGAATCCACAGAGAACTCAAACGTATTAGCAAGAAAAGAACAAGTGATCCCATCTCAGGTGGGCAAAGGACTTGAAGAGAAACTTCTCTAAAGAAGACAGGAGCACGGCCTACAGACACATGAAAAATGCTCATCATCCTTAATCATCAGAGAAATGCAAACCAAACTACTTTGAGATATCACCTAACTTCATTAAGATTAGCCTACATAACAAAATCCCAAGACCAAAGATGTTGGCATGAATGTGGAGAAAAGGGAACACTTCTATACTGCTGGTGGAAATGCACACTAATATGTTCCTATTGGAAGGATGTTTGGAGAACACTTAGAGATCTAAAAATAGACCTGCCATTCGATCCTATAATCCCTATACTAGGTTTATACCCAGAAGACCAAATATCACATTATAACAAAGACATCTGTACCAGAATGTTTATCGCAGCCCAATTCGTAATTGCTAAGTCATGGAAAAAGCCCAAGTACCCATCGATTCAGGAATGGATTAATAAATTATGGCATATGTACACCATGGAATATTATGCAGCCTTAAAGAAAGATGGAGTCTTTACCTCTTTCATATTTACATGGTTGGAGCTGGAACACATTCTTCTTGGCAAAGTATCTCAGGAATGGAAGAAAAAGTATTCAATGTACTCAGCCCTACTATGAAGCTAATTTATAGCTTTCATATGAAAGCTATAACCTAACTATAGGGCAACAATATGGGGAAAGGGCTAAGGGAGGGGAGGGGAGCGGGGAGTTTTGGATGGAAGGAGGGTAATTAGTGGGGCCACACCTACAGTGCATCTTAGAATGGGTACAGGTGAAACTTACTAAATGTAGAATACAAGTGTCTACATACAATAACTAAGAAAATGTTATGAAGGTTATATTAAACAGGTTGATGAAAATATTTAAGATTGTATCTGAAACCAGCACATTGTACCCCTTGATTGCACTAATGTACACAGCTATGATTAAAAAAAAAAAGAAAAAAGAAAGGGGAACTTTCACTTCCCATAAAAAAAAAGATTGAGAAATTAAAAAATACAATCTTTTCGAATGCTATAAGAGAAGATAATGTATCTGAAGGTTTATTCCCACTAAAACCAAGGCTCTGGTTGGATAAACACAAATAGAACAATTACACCAAAGAATTTTATTAATCATCTGAAGATTTATTTCATAAAAACCATACAAGTTTTTAATCACTTTTTCCCAATAGCCAATACAATTTAGAAAATTAAGTATTAGAAAATGTCTATGCTGCATTAAAATCACATAATCTTTTGAAATGAACTATCATGCCTTCTATCTCAAAATCATTTATTTTCTAGATTTAAGGCTGAATAACCTTCCATTGTATACCATCATTTCTATCAGGTAAGGTATAAATTTGAGGCTTTATCAGTCGGGGTTTCAGCAAGTGATACACTCAGGGTAGTTGAGATTAATGAAGGGACTATTTGGAAAGGTGTGTCTAGGGATTCAAGGAACCACAGGAGATAATAAATATAGTGCTGTAGTTCTGCAACTTGTATGTTGAACTAGTAATACTTAGTAACTAGTAACAAAATTTTAGGTACCACCCAAGGCCTGAAGAGGTGAGGCATTTATAGAAGGGCTCTGTGCTGAGGACTGCCTGAAAGGGGACCATGGCCTTCAGTTGAGGGACCCCATCTCCTCAGGCAGACCTATAATACCCACTATTTTCTATTCTTCTGATATCTACTTGTGCTTCCTGTATACCTTAGTCAAGGGACAAGTGTGCTCCTATTGTCCATTCAGGTGGAATACAGTAGAAGAGATGGAGTCTGGGGGTCTAAATAAATCTTTTCAACTTAAAATGTCCTTTGTAAATGTATTAAAAATATAATTTCCTAGAAAGTACTTACTTTTTCATTGGAATAGAATAAGTGGGAAAATAAATGTAGTAAACCTATTTAAGAAGTTATTTCTTAAATGATAATTTTAATATTTTAATGTCATTTTACCAATATTGGCAAGGTTATGAAGAAAAAGGGAATCTTGTACACTGTTGGTTAAAATGTAGATTGAACAGCCATTATGGAAAGCAGTGTGGAGGTTTCTAAATAAACTAATAATAGACTTACCATATGGCCCAGAAATCCCTCTTCTGGGCATATACAAAAAGGAAATGAAATCACCACCTCATGAAGATGCCTGAATTCCCTTATTCATTGCAGCATTATTTACAATAGCAAAGCTATGGAAACAATCACATACCTGTTGGCAGACAAATGGATGAAGAAATTATGGTGTACAATGGAATGTTATTCAGCCTTAAAAAAGACAAAGATCTTGCCATTTGCCAAAAAGTAGATGAGTTTGAATGATATTATGCTAAGTAAGCCAGACATAGGACCATAAATATTGCATGATCTCATTTACATGTGGAATCTAAAAACATGCAAATATACAAAGATATAGAACAAACAATGGTTCCTTGGGGGAGGGGGAGGTGGGGAAAAAAATGGCTAGAACGTGGGTCAGAAGATACCAAGTAGCAGATACATAGAATCAGCAGTTCCAGAGATCTAATGTGATCTCCATATGAGACTAGGTAATACAATTGTACTGTTCTGGGGATTTATGCTAAATGAGTAGATTTTAGTGCTTTTGTCCCAAAGACAAACAACAACAACAACAACAACAACAACAGAAATTTATGTGAATAATGAATGTGTTAATTTGCCCACTTGGTAACCATTTTGCTGTCTATATGTATTCAATAACACCATTTTATATGCCTTAAATATACATCATAAAATTCATCTTAAAAATTTATTTTTTATTTGAAAAAATTTAAAAGATATCTTAGAACAGTTGACTGGAGAGTCACTAATATGTTTTAGAGAGGTATCTCAACTTATTTATTTATTTTTAATTGATAAATGTATTTATGATGCACATCATAATGTTCTGAAAAAAAAAATATATATATACACACACATTGTGGAATGGCTAAATCAAGCTAATAAACATATGCATTGCCTCACATCTTCTTTGTGGCAAGAACACTTAAAATTACTAATACTGATGAAAGGAATAGTACATTCCCTACCTAATCCATAAGGTTGCTGTGAGATTAAATAAAATGTCTATGAAAATGCAAATGTAAGTTGTGTTTTTTTTTTTAAGTGAAGAAAACAACCTTGTAATTATGCTCTTCATTTTTCCTCTTTCATTGACATTTCCGAGAATGCACAATACTGTTTTTCTAATGATCCAGTTAAAATGCAATCAAATAATTAGGATATGACACGATAAATGTAGGATATTAATTCTGCATCCAGATGAGGGTTGGGTAAGGCTTCAGAGAGGAGGTGATACTCGGTTGGACATTAAAGGATGGATAGGAATTCAGTAGTAGTGATCAGGAAGAGGATTCCAGCAGGGGCAAGAACACATGTGAAAACATGAAGGTCTGTCACTTTTTGGCATATTTGGGAAAGAAGGGGCCAGGATTGCTGGTCATGCAAGACAGAATGTATTGGATGTGTGAAGTAGAGGAGACTAGAGAAGGGGCTGAAGAAGAAGATGTATTAGTTAGGTCTCTCTCTCTCTCTCTCTCTCTCTCTCTCTCTCTCTCTCTATATATATATATATATATATATATATATATTTATATATATATATATATATATATATATATATATATATACACACACACACACACACACACACACACACACACACACAAAATGAAAAAGAGGGAGAGAGAGATTTATTATGAAAATTGACTCAAGAGGTTAAGGAAGAGTTTTATGACTGTAAGCCAGAGGCCCAGAAACGCTAGTAATAGGATTCTCTCCAAGTGGGAAGGCTTCACAATAAGCCTAGGTTGGGCTGAGTGTGCTGGTGGTAAGGCCTGAGTCAAAAAGCTGAATTGGAACTCCTGAAGCAGGAGGCCAAATATCCAAGGGCAGGAGAAGATGGATGTGTCATCTAGAGTAAAGAGAGCAAATCTCCCCTGTCTCCGTCTCCTTGTTCTATCCAGTGGTTTGGATGATGCACACACATTGGTGATCTTCTTTACTCAGTCTGCTGATTCATTGCTAATATCTTCTGGAATCACCCTCACAGATACACTCAGAAATAATGTTTTACCAGGGGTACCTGTACATCTGGGCATGCCTTAGCCTAGTCAAATCGATAAGCTGATACATAAAATTTATCATCATTTATTGTTTTCCTTTCACTGAAGAATAGTTTGTTTGTTTGTTTGTTTGTTTTAAGACAGAGTCTCATTCTGATGCTCTGGGTAGAGTGCTGTGCGTGGCATCATAGCTCACAGCAACCTCAAACTTCTCGCTCAAGAGATCCTCTTATAAGTCGATGGGCACTTGGGCTGCTTCCACAACTCGGCAATTATGAATTGAGCTTCAACGAACAAATTGCTGTATACTTATGTCATGGAATATTATGCAGCCATAAAAAGATGGAGACTTTACATCTTTTATGTTTACCTGGATGGAGCTAGAACATATTTTTCTTAGTAAAGAACTCAAGAATGGAAGAAAAAGTATCCAATGTACTCAATACTATTATAAAACCAATATATAATCACCCATACTTTCATACAAATGATAAAACACGACTATAGTGCAGGATGAAGGAAGGAAGAAGAGGGAGAAAGGAGGGAAGAGGGGAGGTCAGGAGGAGGGAGGGTATTTGGTGGGACCTCACCTATTATGCACAATGCAAGGGTACATCTCAAAACTATTAAGAGTTGAGTATAAATGTCTTAACACAACATATAAGTAAGGGAAGTGAAGGTTATGTTAAGCAGTTTGATGTAAGCATTCCAAATTGTATATAAAATCACCACATTGTACGGCTAAAATGCATTAATGTACACAGTTATGATTTAATAAAAAATATAAAAATATAATAAAATAATATTATTGTAAAAAAAAAAAAAAAAGAGAGAGAGAGAGAGATCCTCTTGCCTCAGCCTCCCCAGTAGCTGGGACTACAGGCACCTGCTACAATGCCCAGCTAATTTTTAGAGACCAGGTCTTGCTCTTGCTCAGGCTATTCTTGAACTCATGAGCTCAGACAATCCACCCGCCTCTACCTCCCAGAGTGCTGGGATTATGAGCATGAGCCACTGCACTTGGCCCCAGAATAGTGGTTTGTTTGTTTGTTTGTTTTGACACAAAGTCTCATTTTGTTGCCCTCATTAGAGTGCTGTTAGAGTGCTGTAGCGTCATAACTCACAGCAACCTCCAGCTCTTGAGCTTAGGCAATTCTCTTGTCTCAGCCTCCTGAGTAGAGAACAGTGGTGTTAAACTAAGCCTCCTTTATAGAATTCTTTGAAGATATTTTGAAACATACTTATGTCTGAAATCAATTAAATCAGAACCTTCAGCAATTAGAACCAAGTACAGGTTTTTTGTTTTTTTTTTTTCATGATCTTTAGGTGATTTTAATATGCAGCTTGAGCTTTATACCCATACAGTAGAATGAATAAGATGACCCACTGATACCTTCAGTCATTAACTTTTCCCTTGAATACGTCCATACACCAGCTGTCTCCAGCGTATATCCTCCCTTGTACATCCTCCTAGACATTATACAAGTATTTCCTTCACATTTAGAATCACAACATCATTTTCCCCCATGTCCCAAATCTACAATTTGTATAAAATTCTTTACTTCAGTGAAAGTCACTCAACTGCATCCAGTCCAGACATCTCTTATTCATCTTGAGTCCTTCCTCCCACCGTCACCAAACTCTTGTCTGCCTCCTCATTATCCATCCAGGCCTTCTAACTCCTCCCCTGTTGTGGTTCCACTGTCCTAAGCTAGACCGCCATTTCTTCTCATCTGAACAGTAACTGGCATCCCAGCTACAAATCTGTCCCAATTCAACCAGTTTTCTACATAACTGCTCCAGTGACATTTCTAAAATACAAATCCACAAGTCATTCTAACATTGAATACCCCTTGATATTTTCCCATTTTTCTTAAAATTAAAAACATTTTAACATAAAATGAAATGCATTTAAAACCATTTCACTGCCTGAATCCTGCCTGTTTCTTCTTGTTACACTTTGCTCAATGTTCCTCATGCATGAAACTCAACACCTTCTGCCTGTTACCTGGATAATTGAGTTCACCCTTCAGTTCTCTTTCTGGTATTCATGCTTGACACTCTGATACAATGTAAACTTATATTACCCGTATCAAGGCACATACTGAGGTATATTTTATTTTATTTATTTTTATTTGGGGGTTATATTTTAAATGCTTCTTTTATTTAGTATTTTACTAACAGGATATAAAGTTTTGTAGTACAAAGAAAAGCGTCTTTCTTCTTCATTGTTTGTATTCTCAAAGCGTAATGCAGTTATTAACATGGAGTAGGCTTTGAGTATTTGTTGAATGAATAAATATGTTAACCTGGAGAGTGTAATGATGCAGTAATGTACAATGCTCAGGCTCTACCCTCCATAAGTTTACAGTTTAGTGGACAGCATAGATGTAAATAGAAAAATATAATGTGAAAAGTGTTATTTTAGGTAAAAGCTATGGTTTGCTAGGAGTGGCATCTAATTCATTTTGGGGGGAGGTTAGGTAAGGAAGACTCGGGAGAGAATTTGATATCTAAACTAAGTAAGCTATAAGGGACTGGTCAGAGAAAAAGGGAAGGGCAGAGACTGTGGGATGTAAAGTGAGAGAGTTATGTGAAGGCCGGGAAGAAAGGGAAGGCAGGACAAGGAACAGAAACTCAGGTAGTGAAGTGTGGCTGAGAATTTGGAAGGACAATGGGGTGCAAGGGAAAGAGCACACACTAGAAAGAGGGCCAGAGTAATGAGCAGCCCCCAGATATCAAGTGGACATGAAATAGATTGCATTTGGAACTTAGTCTTGAGGGCAGTTGAATGCTGGTTAATATTGTCAGCAGGAACTTGGCATGATCTGACTTGATGTTTAGAGTGGTTGCTGACTGCATCCTGGAGACTATTTGAGAAGGGCATGGTGAGGTGATCAGTTAGGAGCCCTGTGTGGTTCAGGAGAAAGGTGGTTCCAGTGGATCAGCAGAGATGAGAACGAGTGAAGAGACATGAAGGCCGCCACAGTAGGATCTGGTGATGGACAAGGAAGAAGGGAGCATCAAAGAATGTAGAATAATGGAAGGAGACTTTGGTTCCTGACATGGGCCATGAAACATACGGTGTCTTCTTCATCAAAAATGAAAAGAAATGTAGGGCGGTGCCATCCTGTGAGGTGGGAGTGGCTGACAAGGAACAGACTGTATGAGGAGAAGACAAGTTCAGCTTCAAGCCTTCTGCAGGTGAGAATATTTGTTTGCACATGAGATATTATAGCCTATTGAATTGTATCCCACTAAGAAATATTTGTTGAAGTGCTAACCCCACTACCTTAAAATGAGACCATATTTAGTAACAGGGCCACTGCAGACATAATCAAAATCAAATTATGTTTGTGCTGAAGTAGGGTGAAAGCTGAGACAGAGAGAGAACAGAGGAGATGACAGTTGGAGTGGGTGACACATCTAAAAGTCAGGAAAGACCAGGGACTGCTCCAAACCACCAGGTGTTAGAAAGAGACAGGGAGGAGTCTCCTCCAGAGGCATAGGAGGGAGCAGGAACCTGCCAACACCCAACTGGGTTTCAGATTTCTAACCTCCAGAACTGTGAGATGATAGATTTCTGTTGTTTAAAGTTGTCCAGTTTATGACACATTGTTATAGCAGCACTGGGAGATGAATGCAGATGTAATAATAACACTATCTAATATTTTTGAGCATTTTACTACACGCAAGTCACTGTTCAAAGTGATCTATGAATATCAACCAATTTAATCCTCCTGGCAACTTTACAATTTAGATACTAACTTTTTTTAATGTTAATAATATGAAATGTTAATAATATGAAAATTATTATAAAAACAAGAAGCAAAATGGGTTAAGTAAAACAAGGAAATTGTAGAAAACGAAAAGGAAAAGAATTGGGTTATCTTTCTGGGTTCTGGAGAATCCCTCCATTTGAGACCCAGAACATGCCCAAGAGCTGCTCTGAAATAACAGAGGCCAGCAGATTTCCTTTAATGTAAAAATCAAAACAAAGAACTTACCGAGTGTATTGGATCATCATTTGCTTCCATGACAATATCTGGCTGTTCCACCAAGTGTTGGTGACAGAGACAAGCATGTAAGGAAAGGAGGGAGTCTCCCTAGCCTCAGCTGCTACAGCTGATGTCTTTATGGATGGAAGTTTGGGTCTATCTTTATGGTAAGAAATGAAAGAAGCAGCTGATGCATTTGTATGAAGTGCAAATAAGCATTTTTGATCGCGTGATTTGTTAAAAAAGTTGTCAGCTTTTTAACTACCGTGGCTGATTTTCCCTGCCCCCAGGCCTAGCAGTACTGGGGCCAACCAAAAGTGTAAGGTAGTCTTTGTGCCTTGTGGGTGGCTGCCTTAGGGTTTGATTTCCTTCCTGCCTACCTGTTAAGGAAACACATTTCCTCAGAAATAAATCCCCTGTACGTGTATATATGAGTTGAGCCTGTGAAGTTATGAGGTGGATTTTTTCTTGTGGCTTGTGGAATCAGTTTCAGAAGCTGAGGAAACAATGGAGGTGATTTAGGCTGCCCAGATGGATAAGTTTTAAGGGATAATTTATGTGATGCTGAGATATGTGCTGGAGTTGAAATGATGTAAATGAAGAGATTTTGAAAAGTAGAAAGCACTGTATAAATATATTCCTACTCAGGATGGTTAATAATCACTCTGCTATTCAGAACACCGCCTGGAAATTAAATTATTTTTTATAAGCCTTATATTTTAGGTTAAAGGCTAGCTAACAGAGCATTTTAGGAATTGATTTCTAGTCCATATGGAGTAGTCCTCTGGTTTTTATTGTTATTTTTATAATTGACAAGGCACATTTGTATTAATACTTAGCTAGTGAGGATATCCACAGTGTTCTTTGCAACTTTTATCTTAAGATTTTGCAATTTTCTACCCACCAGCATTACTTAAGCTGTGTTTATGAATATAAAGGCAAAGAAAAGTTGAGAGAACCACCTGAAATCACACAGCAAAACAGCAGAAAGATAAGATTAGGACATATAAGCCCTGACCCTCCATTATGTACTCACATATCGGGACTGTTCCTTCTTCCTCTAAAATATTTTTAATATTGTGTTTATGCTTATATAATGGCCTAATTAAAGAACTCAGAGCTCAATTTTCACCTTATAAATTCTTCTGAACTAAATTTCCAAGTAGAGCCAGGAAACCAGCTGATAGATACAGCAAATGGAATCATGCTAGTGGGTCATTCATACATGGCTGACAATAAAGATAATTACACGTTTATATACTTGTAGTTAAAATCCCCTCATATAACTCTGATTGGTATATTCAATTCATATTCTGAGAACACATATGTTTAAGTGTTATTCTGCTGTTTTTTAGCAATGATTTTTAATGTCCAAATGCCCAGATATTTCTCTGGGATATGTGTTCAGAATCTTGAAGAGTGAATTTCTAGGTATCTGTTAACATGGAAGTAGGATAACACTTGGAGTTGATCTCTGAGGAAGGTATCTTGAGGAAAGGGAACTCACCGGGTCCAGCTGCTGACATATTGGTACTGCTTGTGATACAAATATTCAGTGCAGAACAACTTTTAGTTCACATTTGCAACGGAACCTATAGCGGGGAATAACAGGAGTCCTGAGTACAGCCTGGCCAGGCGATCATACTTGTATGCATTTATTGACTTGTTTAGGGACAGCTGGTGCATTTTTTAAAATCCTGCATCGATATGCTCTACTTTCATAAATAAGTATGTAAAATACCAAGCATTCAAAATTAACATGGCCGTTTTCATTTTTATATTATTCATTTAAGAATTAAAAAAAAAAGAAAGAAAGTAAGTACAGCCGCAAACAAAAGACTGATGCCACTGACAGCCTATTACTAAGAATGGGTGAGAACCCAACTGGTCAAATGAAGGTGACATTACATTATCACTCTGAAATACTGACAGAAGAGTTTGGGGGATAACTAGGCAAACACTACAGAAAACTTTCTGGTTTCTAGAAACAATTATCTCTTTATGTTATACTATTTTGAAGCATCTTATATTGTACTTGTCATGGAGGAAGAGGAAGTTATTATAAATGATACATGTGTAACTTTAAAACAGCTTCCAACATAAGTACTAATGGTACTAGGAGACTAAACTGAAATAAAATAAAATTATGTGTATGTAAATATATAGAGACACACAAAAAGATGATTGCATCAGCTTTTTGACATTTTGTCTTCTAAATGATACAAAGAAGAGCACATCTTTAGCTTGTGGCCTATTCCTCAATCTAGGAAGTTATAAGTTATATTGATTTTAGGAATAGAATTGTCCCTGTTCTTCATAATCATATTACCTCCACTGGCTAGTATGCCAAAGAATGTAAATGCCTGTGTTTTAGTTCGAAACATACCATTGCCTCAAAGAAACTCCAAAATTTGTAAAGGAATTTGTAAGTTCATCATGAATAAAAATGAAGATGTCGGCATCGATAGACCTTAAGCAGGGGTCCTCAAACTTCTTAAACAGGGGACCAGTTCACTGTCCTTCAGACCGTTGGAGGGCCGGCCTATAGTTAAAAAACAAAACAAAACAAAAAAAACAACTATGAACAAATTCCTATGCACACTGCACGTATCTTATTTTGAAGTAAAAAAAAAAAAAAAAAAAACGGGAACAAATACAATCACACTGCCTTGTGGCCCGCGGGCCGTAGTTTGAGGACCCCTGCGAGTATAAAGTGTCCAAAACTTAATCAAAACTATGTTTTTAAAGTGTTCACACATCATTTAACATTTTTATTATAATCAATACTGTCTCAAACAGTATCAACAGTACTAAAATGTGTGCCATGGGCTGCTCTGAATTTGAGAAGCACTAATTTGGCCACAAAATGGCAAAATGATAGGTTTACTTTTGTGAGAATTTTCACATACTTTTTTATTTCCAATACCAAAAATACAGTGATATAGTTAAAAAATCCAAATAGGACTCGTTGTCAGCACAACTGTCATGAACATAGTGCTGTGCTATACTTTCTGCTTCACTTTTTGTTGTTGTTGCCGCAATTTTTGACCTGCCACCTCCTGTATATGGGGTCAGCGCCCTACTTTCTGAGCCACAGGCACCACCCTCTGCTTCACTTCTAATCCTGTAGATTGAGCGATCAGAATTTAGCTGGCTGTCACGCATACAACGTATGAGAATTCAATCCAGTTTTTAGTAGACTGGCTCTACAATAGTGAGTGATTTTTAAAAATCTATTGATTTACATGTTAAACTCATTTATCCAAAATAAAAATGCACAGTGAGTCAGAAAGAAAAAAATGCTTTAAATGACTGTGAAACATAAAACAAAAATATTTAATCATAATACAAATTGCCCATGTTCCTCTAACTTGTCAGTTCAAACATGAATATGAGTATTATCTGGGCTACCTGCAGAGGAAAAGTATGTCATTGCTATGATTGACTTCTGTAATTGAGCATGAAAACTTTATCCAGCCAAACTGGTCAATTCTGAGAAGAAAACAAAATTAGTTGAGAATGAAAATTTACCTACTGAATATTTGGACAAGTATTAAAAATAGTGCTTTGACTGATGTTTCTTACATTACTAAAATAGCAAAGTTTTTGATACAACCTTAGTGTTTTATTTTTAAAATATGCTACTGAGCACCGTAGTTTTATAAAAAACAGTATCAGTCATAGCACCCTTGACTCCCAGCGGGGATGTGGACTCTCATCAGGACCCAGAGCTATATATCATATACCAGTGTGTTTTCAGACTAGGTAGAGGTGGCCATGTAGTGATACTGAAGGACTGAGGCACTGTTTGCCTTCCATGGTGAACCCTAAATATTAGTAGAGGAATTTTATCAAGCACTCCACCGTTAAAGGATTTTCTTCTTTTCTAAGAAGACTTTTGAGAATAATGCTTTCATTTCTGCAAAAGCCTGGACAGGTTTAAGAAATACCCATTTTAACTTTTGGTAGGTTTTTGGTTTTCAGAGCAAATTCCCCATGGCAAAGATATTATCTAGATCACTATGAGTGCACGAGTGTGTGTGAGTGCACGTGTGTGTTCGTCTGTGTGGGTACGCTCATACACAGATATTTTTAAATTACTCTCTTCCTCAAGTTCTAACAAATCAGAAGATTTAATGATTTAATTAAATAACCTCCTATTTATCCCAAATATTACAAAATGTCAACATTCCCTATTTGGTCTTTGCAATCCTGATTTTTTCATCAACCAATTTATGAACATGTCTGTTTTGCCGGCCCCTTTTGGAACAGACCATAGTGACGTAAAGAACCCATTGCTTAACTTAGACACGCTTGTTTACGTGTTAGTAATTACCAAGTCCTAAGGGATGGAATCAAAGTAGAGAAGTAGAAAAATGAGGTTTGGCTGGAAAAGTACTTTGTCCTGTTTATTTATCTTATTTCCATGGAAATTAAAAGGTACTCACTTAGTGCTCCTTAACATTGTGGGCTGCCTTACTGGAGGGTATTCTCTTGTTCTCAGATACACACACACACACACACAAAAAAAAAAAAAAAAAAAAAAAAAAAACTAGATGCTCAGTTACTATTTATAGGTTATCATCTGCCAGGGTCTTTGAAATTTCTGTTTTGCATTAAAGACAAAGAATTCCTCTCTCTGACTGCTCATTGAGAGTTTCCTAATACAGAAACACAATTAACTCTTTACTAGCCTAATTTCTGCATTTTAAAAAAGTAGCCGAATATGACAAAAGTGGAGCACTCAATCCACAGGGTGGCCATTAACTGCTCCCCGTCACTGTGTGTTCTCAATTCAGACCACAATTACTGTCAGGGAATTGCACGGGAAGCTCCTTCTTGTACGCAAACAGGAATATTATTCATTAAAGAGCACTTTCAATAAAATACAATCTATATTTTTTAATGAATATTTGAGAAAGAAAATACAGTCTTGGGTTCGGAAACCTGCAATATGGTTATTATTCTTTTAATAACGCAGACTTCCTCATGTACATATACTGACAGATGTAGGAGAAGGAAGCAGAAATGAGATGGCGGGCTTTAACTCAGAAAAAAATGAAAAAGCCGAGCCACAATAAACTCAGTCAATGTTAAATAAGAATTTCCTCAACCACCTACAGTCGACACAGCTTTCTACAGGTTTTATTGATGTCCCTGGGACAGGAGATTCTACTTAAATCTTTCAAGCCCAGTTAAATATAGGAACATGGGGAGGCACATGAGCCACATTAAAGACTGAAAAAGCCAAGAGGCCCATCTAAGCTCATCCGTGGCTCCAAGAATTTGCCACTGCACACAAAATTCTTTTTTTCTCTGAATGCCTTTTTAAATGTAGTGACTGTAACTTTTATACTTTTAGACTGGTAGTCCTCATAATACACCTACTTGGATTTCCTAGGAAGTGATATCAGTAATGTTTCATGTTCCAAAGAAGTCTACAATTATTTCCCATTAATGAGCTTTAAATATGAGTCTGGACTAAAAAAATAAAGGGGGGGGTATGTTCTACACGTGTAGGTCCATACACACACGCACATATACTTGTAACAAATGAACAAAAAAAGGCACTAGTGGATTTGTTAATGAAAAGTTTGTTCTGTAGCCATCCTTTGGTCGTCCAGCCACACTGCCAATTGCTTCAAAGAGAAAAAGCACTCTATAGATGGAAAGTGTTTCTTCTTTGACAAAAAAATGTCAGGAATTCCGCTACTCAAACAAATCTCCTATTGAAAAATCTGAAATGTGCTTTCTGGAAAACAACTGGTTTACAATTCTTTAAAGGAATGAAAAATAGATGGAAATAGCCTATTAAAATATAATCTGAGGGGAAAAAAATGCAGCGTCTTATTTTAAAAGAAGATCACTGCTTGAGAGTCTCCTAAAGGAAACTCTTACATAAAGGCCTGAATTCATAGTGGCTTACATGACTTAAAGCCACATCATGCAAAATCCACTCCCCTGCTTCCCACAAAAGAAACCGAGCGTCAGTCATCGAGAATATTATCAATATTCTGATATTAGTTTTGAGTCACGTTTTAACTACTAAAGTGATGAATAATTTTTCAGTAGATTCCCAGGAAAAGAACTTTTTTTTTTCCTCTCTTTCATTTTCAGTTTGGTTGCCTAATGAAGACCATTGTCAGATAATACACTGATTGAATGTTTGAGAATAGGGACACACTTAGAATGCTTTTCACCATTTCCTAAAGCAGTTGTTTCTTCTCATGCCTGTTATTGGCAAATGGAAAAGCATTCAGAATTTCAGAGACAGCACTTTGCTCCTGTGTGCCAGTCATGCATGGAGTGAAACATGTTAACCTTTAAACAATTTGGGAGTGGATGCAGTTAATAGGTAGGACAGATAGTTACAAAGTCCTGATTAACTACAGAGCGCACAGACATGTGGAAACTTATACATGGCGAAAGAGAAGAGACAGCAGTGATTATTTACCGTTCTAGAGACCAGGTCCCAGGGAACAGAGCGAGGAAATTCTGAACAGCAACATTGCCCTCTTTTGGCAAAACAGCGTATAATATGTTTACCTCACTCACAGGTGAAAGCACTTCTTTAGGACACAGACATTTTCCACATCAAGAAAAATGACACAAACTGAAACAAAACAAAACACAGAGAGAGAGAAAGGTTCACCTATGTGCTCACCAAGTAGACACTATCCGCACACAGAGAAAGGACATGGAAGTGACAGGCTAACAAAGCAGCCTGTAGACTCAGTCTTTCTGTGGCCAGTCCCAGTGACAGCCGGTTTCTCTAACCCTTGTGTTTATCTTTGACTGCCTCAAGCCATCTGCAGTGTAATCAGAATCATGTAGGACTCAGAATGTGAACAAATAAAACAGGAGCTGGTTCCTTCTGAGCCTCTGTGTTTAAATATGTGGGGAGTCTGCAGCTTGAGCTGAAGTCTCTGCATAAAGAGCTGTATCCCATGGAAAAGACATTCCCAGCAGTTCACGCTTTGTAGTTTTAATAATGCCTGCAGATGATCTAGGACAGGGAAGGGTCTTGATTGCATCAAACACAGAAAACTGTCAGGACAAGACACAACGTTCCACTAGTTACTTTTATTCATGCTGTAGGTGCCAGCAGCCCTCTTTAAATAATACTAATTTCAGGCGCGTCTCCATCTCCACTGTTTTTCCAGTTAGAGTCATTTTCTTGCTACATCCTTGTTGTGGGAGTTTTCCCACTTGATACCCCTAGAATTCAGGAATGTTTGGGATGAATACAGAGGCACTGAACCAATTTAGAAAATTATATATTTTATTTTCTCTCTAGAAAAATTAATTTCTAGAAATTAATCGCCACTAATCATAAATGTATCACCCTAGCTAGTTCGTGGTCTAAATATTTTTGAAGGATGTTGCCTGTTCTCTTAATGATGATATCCCTTTTAGAGACTAGGACAAAGAAACAGTTAAGCAGTTTGAAAAAAAATTTAGTTCATTAAAGGATGGTGAGCATTATGTTCCATTCTCTTTCATTTAACTGATTTTCACTAAATAAAACACCAGTAAAGAGCAATGAGTCTTTACAAGTGAAAATCTAATTGCAAAATAAATACAGTCCTGGAGTAGGAGAGGCAATTCACATTTGTGTTTGTAAACAGATTTATCTTATTCTTTTCATTTTGTGATATGGAATACCTGGGTCATTATGTATATGCTATCTCTGCTTTCAAAGTAGGACTTTAAGGGAATTAGGATTTAATATTTAGGTCACATTGTGTTCATAGGTTGAATCCAAAAATAATGCTGGAGTCACTTACTATACCAGGATATTGCCCTACAAAAAAAATCTGAGAATCTATTTTAAGCTCTTTTACAATCAATTTAGAAAATTTTGCATTTAACGCTGTTTGTGCTAAAAGATTACAAATCGCTTTCATATAAATCATCTTATTATATCTTTACCCAGTACAGTAAGTAAAGATCTGTTTTTATTGTTTCCTTTTGGCAGACAGGGAATTTGGAGATCAGAGGGTTCATGTGACTCTCTAAGAGTACATGAAACGTGCTGTTAGAAACATGCTCAATGGTGAGGTTGGACTCGAAGCCAGAGTTCTAAATTTAATTTTTATGCTCTTTCACTTTTCCTCCCACGTGCTATCATGTAACTTATCCCCTACCTGCCCCAAAGCAAAGCAAATGCTGGCCCCCAAATGCCTTCAAGTAGCATGTAGAACTCGAAACTACATCATACAGAAACATTTAAAAAATAAAACAGAACTTAAGCCTTTCTGTTTACTCCTGTTTAGACAGATTTAGAACTGCAACATGATCTTAGCAAAAGCACATTTGATAAGGGATCACATTCCACGAGGCAAAACCAAAGTTCTTTATTTCTCAACTCCTTCTGTAACATTGGTATGCTTCAAAGCGACAAAGAAAGCTGTCCATTAGCATCCTGTGCTTGACATTTCTCTCCAGGGGTACTTCTCCACATTGTGTCTATCAGCTTCTGCACGATTCATACCTGAGGAAAAGGAAACTAACCTTCCAATAGCAGCATTGGAGGAGCATATAGGTGGCAAAAGCAATTGTATAGGTCTGCCACCAAACACAAACAACACTACCGGGTAAGCCTGGCTAGACAGCATCGTTCTATCAGACCATATTTTCACTGAATTCCCCTTTGAACCTAAGGAATTTGTTTACTATTACCTGTAGAAGAAAATGTCCTTGTACAAATTTCTCCCAGCCAAAATATGCAATCCCTTATTACAGTAGGAAAGAACCAGTTCCTTCTAGTCATTTCTGTCTTTCTGCATAAACGTGTTCATTGACCTTTGAGGCCAGCAACATAATTGGGGGGTGGAGGAAAGGAATATCATTTCTTCCGGGATAAAATACTTTATCTTTTAGCTTTTTACATATGGAAAGAGAAGGAAGGAAATTTTTCCTGTCTCTATGAGTGCTGACATAGACACACACTGTAGATTTAGAGTAACTTGTGTGGCTGTTTCATTTTCACATAGGAAATATAATTCAAGTAAGATTCAAGTGACATTTTCCAGCATGATGCTCAAGTTATAAATAATAATGGTTGCCAGCATTTTTTTTTTGTTCAAAATAAATCTTAAATGATTCAAATAGGTTTTGCTACTATAATTTAATCAGTTGGTCAAATAGGAATGCTTATACTAGGGGCAAAAATCTTCAAAAAAAAAATTTTAGCTTTTTATTTCTTTCTTTGTACATCTGGATCCCAGCAGGTAAAACAAAAGGTATCAAGATATTATCAAAGATTACTGTCACAGGTTTCTTTCAAGAAACCACACAAGTTCTTACTAGTATTCTGTCAACATTTTTCTAATTTCTTAGGAATACTGTAGTTTATTGATTTTTAAAATGGTCCCCAGACATTTCCTAAGTAGCTAAATGTTCTACATATTTTTTAATTTTTGTTCTTCTTAAACCTGGCTGTTTCTACATTTTCTATGCTTGTTGCCACTATTTGTATTAGTATTAATTTGGCCTTCTGATTTAAGTGACCAATTTGAATAACTGTTTATGCCAAGTGAAGGAAAATAAATGAACTTTCAAAAGTGAGCAGTTACTGTAGAATTGTTTAGGCTGGTGAATAATTTGATTTACTTACATATGAAGTTGCAGACTTTATGATGCCTTATGGAATCAAGCTTCAGTGGTTTTCCCACTGTATATACGAGCAGTTCCCTCATCCAAGGTAGGTTATATTCTGAAAGTTCGTTTGTAAATTACTTGCGTGGAACCCAGAGTACAGTTTCCTCCAGTAACAGTATTATAGTAATGATTAGGACCCCAGGCCAAACCTCTCCCACAATGTTGTTGAAACACTGTTTTACATTGTCAGAAAAAAACATCTGTAAAAATTATGGGTGTTTTCATATCAGTAATCAAACAACACAGGAAAATAATAAAATTGAAAAGGACTATTTTTGAAATGCTGGTGCTTGAGGAAACCAGGTTTAATTAGAGGAGGAGGAGGATGTAGGTGGAGATTGTTGTGGAAATTCTGAAGGGGACTCCTGGGTACACTCAAGGGCTCTTGTAGTGCTTGGCACTGTCTTGCGATTGTGTCTAATTTCACTTCACAATTTGAGACTCTCCTTCACTCTTTATTGTAGGTGTATCATGAATGCTTATGAACCATAACTGAGGTCATTGTTTCTCTGAGTACTCACAAATGGAAGGATTTGCTAAGGGGAGAAAAAGATTATTCTCAGGTAACTGCTGGAGACAGAAGAGGGAAAACCAATGTCAACAACAATGGCTACAATAACCACAGAAAATTTCCTAAGGAAAAATTAATAAGTTATAAATGGTCGATCACAGAGAAAGTTGGGCATGGCACATCCTCTCAAAGTAAGAGATTAGTTCAGACACACTTCTGCCCTCGTCAGTGATTCTTCTACAGAAAAACTGAGTGGAAGAGAAATTTAGTATGATTTCATACATATAGGCCGAGAAGAAGGTGCTTTCTTTGCCAGGTATTTACAAAGTTGAAAATGCTCATGATTGTAAGTGGGAAAAATAGGGAGGCATAATGGGTGAAATGACATCCTATGTTTATATGATTTGTTTTAAGTATTCGTGAGTTCAGTTATCTGAAATGCATGGATATATATGAAGGCTGTTCTGGAAAGTATGCAACCACGTATGTCTCTGTTATTCATAATACATGGCTGGATACTTTGCAGACAGCCCTTGTATACAGACATGTTTCAATATACTTGGAAAAAGACATCAAGATCAAAGAATTTATAGACCCATGGATTTTCACAAAGAAACCTATCTATACATTCTGTCAAAATTTACTTTTCATAAATTTTGAAAAAATACATTGCAACATATTAAAAGTCAAATTACTTTATAACCAAAATTTTGAAATGTGTGGGTGTATGTGTGTATAAAAGAAAAGTTGATCCTTGGAATGATTTATGTTTTTGAATGGAGTCCTTAGCCATGAATAATACAAAAGAAAAATCCTATTTTCTCACATTTTACTTACTGACTATTTTTGAAACATTGAAGATAATTTCTTAGTTGAAGAGTTTAACATTTTTAAAGCATACCATGTAACACATACTACAAATGACTCTCCCTAAGAACACTCTGAAAGAGGTTCCCATATAAATCCTACTTTTCATATGAAGAAACTGAGACTTGGAAATGTTATATCATTTGTCAAAGATTGTGCATATGGTATATGGTGGAGGGATTTAGATAGAAATTTGCTTGATTCAAAATTTACTTCTCCTTACATGTTGTATGTGCTTGAAAATATATTCTAATGCAGAGAGTAGTTAGGATAGAAAAAAAAAAAGATAAATTTTCTTACTTAATTCATTGTGCTAAATAATGTGCTTCATACATATGAGTTCAGTAATGAGCTCAGAAGTTAGTGACAACAGCAAAGAAAATATTTCTATCCCAATGTTCCGATAGATCATTTGCTTCTTTCCTAATGAGAAATCTTCAGAATATCAGTGCCACTGGTCATAGGAGAACATGTGAGAGCACCCATTTATATTATTACACGATCATTTTCACTACTGAAAAATCTTCCAATTATTCTGGAATATGGCTAGCTTTCCCTTCCTGCAGCTCAAAGACACTATAACAATGGAGCTTTAAAATAGTTACATAGAATTAACTACAAAGTTATTCTTAATTTTTGGTATCTTTCATTACTGGCTGGAAGTTATATTAATACATTGCTACTTTACAATAATCTACTAGATGTACGTCAACTCTGGTCCTTCCAAGGACTTTCCTTCTGTATGAATAAATGGATAGCTACAAAAGAAGAAAAGAGGCCTTGAGGAATGACTCAGAAATAAGTCAGCAGTGTTCAGCAAATTTCTGAAAAACAGAGGTAAATGAGCATGGATGAATGGATGAAAGGAGGCTGCTGACTAGATTACACAAGAGAGCTACAGAAAAGTTTGAAGTCAGTGTTATCTCAGATGAATTATTGGGAAAATCTGGACCCAGAATTAGCACCTATTGAAGAGGGCTGATCTTCTATTCAGGGATGAAATATACATAAATTCATGACTCCATGGCTAAACAACATTTATCTCCAGGTAGAAAATAGATAAGTCTTCTCTAAAAAAAAAAAAAAAAAAATAGCCTAAAGTGTTAAAAGGATGTATCAGTTACCAATTTTTAAAAAATGAAATATTTGAAAATAAGCGCAAAGATTTTCACAAAGAGAAAAAGAAACAGAAATTATAGGAAGGGAGATTTGAGATAGTTGTGCAGAAGTGTCAATAACAGCTAAATAAAAGTGAAGCCAAGTACAAAAGATTCCAAGAAGAGGTTTCATGGAAAAAGATGTCACAAGTAATTAGCTGGTATTATTGAAAACTGGAAAAAAATAGGGCTACAAAAAGGAAAATTTTAATTTCATTTTATTTGTGATAAGAATACTTAACATGAGAGTTAACAAATTTTCAGGTATAATATATTATTGTTGATTATAAATACAAAGTTTTATAGAATATCTATAAAGCATATTCATTTACATAATTAAAATTTTATGTTTATTGTACAATAACTTGTTATAGAATATTTTTAAAGAAAGTAAACCTTAGGATGAAAATCTTTGTGTAAAAATCATGATCTATATATAAGATAACTGAAAATATTAACATTAAAATCTATACTTGTAGCACAAGAAAAGAAAATCCAGTTGTTCTTATTGTTGAAATTAGGAACATTTCTACTGATTAATCCAGAGGTCACAATATTGGACCAAGAGAGAAAACAATTATATTTTCAGCATACTAATTAGTGGTGAAAAATCTTTACATAGCCATAATAATGTAGTTCTTTATGTTGTTTTTCAACTTGTAGAGTTAACTCATGGCTTTTGCCTATAGAACAGAATATGAATGTTAACAGTAATAACAAGTTAAAGATTCAAGAATAACAGACAAAGGATAGAATATGTAACGTGGAAGAGACGGTAGAGGAAGAAGCAAAAGAGCTAATATTTCTATCTGACAAAATAAGAAGCAAAGTTTTATCGAAGGTGATACATCTAAAGCTGTATGTGCAGGCAATATAAAGTCATGTTTTGAAATAATCCCTTCTAATCTGCTCCCCAAACCGCTTTGAACAAGTCTAATGTTTTTGACTTCAGGGTGGTGAGAATGACCTAGTCATGAAATAGCTACAATCACTCCTATACCAAACTGTGGTTGGCAGAATAATGCACCTCCCTTTCCCAAGTATGTCTATGTCTTAAACCCCAGAATCTGTGAATGTGTTACCTTACCTGACAAAATAAAATTTGCAGAAGTGATTAAGACAGTGAAATAGGGAGGTGGTCCGGATATAGTCACCAGAAGGATTACCTTCTAAGAGGGAAACAGGAGAGTCACAGTTAGAAGGGGAGGTTTGAAGATGCTGCACGGCTGGATTTAAAGGTAATGGAATGCACCACAAGCCAAGGACTGCAGACTGCTCCTAGAAGCTGTAAGAACCAAGAAAACAGATTCTCCATTACAACCTCTAGAAGAAACAAAACCCTAAGGCTCCCTTGATTTTAGCACCATAAGACCTCTTTATTACTTCTGACCTCCAAGATTGTGACATGATAAATTAGTGTTGTTGTTTTAAGATCCTAAGTTTATGATAATGTATTACAGTAGCAATAGGAGACTAATACAGTACAAGCCAATTCACACAGCTCATGAAGTGAATAGATTTCTTCCATTACTCTGTTCAAAGTTATTGCCAGGATTTATGGTCAAAATATAGTAAAGCCCAGATAATGTGGATATGCAATTATATGAGGTTTATTTACTCAGTGCTTCTGAGTAGTGTTTCAACCTTCACTAGGTTGTGTGAATTGTTTTAAAAATACCATATGTCCAAGCTTTCCCATGAAACCAATCAGAATATTTGGAAGTAAGGCTCAGGCATCAATATTTTTTAAAAGGTCAGTAGTTGATATTTTTATGAAGGCACGGTTGAAGACCAGTGATTTACATTAATTGAGAAAGTCAAAGAGACACAAGAGGTCGAACAATACACAGAACCTCTAAAATATGCACCATCAGTATAAGATTTTATTAATAAGGGACATTCTTCCCTTGTTCACCTCCTACGTTACTGTTATATGGTATGTTTCTCTACCTATAATTGCTGTATATTTTTATTTTTACACAATTTTTACACAATTATAGTGATTACAAAGTGGAAATCATTATAAATCCTCATCTAGACATATTGTGACATCCGGGAATACTGAATGGAGAATCCTAAAACTTTATCTCAACTTGATCAACACCTCCGGAGATCTTAGCTCCTCATTTATTGTGGCAGAAGAATAAAAAATATTCTCCTAGTTCTACTGCCTTCTCTTCCCTGTCTATCCATTAGATCCTATTAGAGTTTTCTAAATTTATTTATTTATTTATTTTTGAGACAGAGCCTCAAGCTGTTGCTCTGGGGAAAGTGCCATGTCATCACAGCTCACAGCAACCTCCAACTCCTGGGCTCAAGCAATTCTCCTGCCTCTGCCTCCCAAGTAGCGGGGACTACAGGCGCCCACCACAACACCCGGCTATTTTTTTGTTGCAGCCATCATTGTTGTTTGGCACGCCTGGGCTGGACTCGAACCCGCCAGCTCAGGTGTATGTGGCTGGCACCTTAGCCACTTGAGCCACAGGTTCCAAGCCTAAATTTATTAACTTAATTCATTTTATTTCTACTGAACCTATTACTGCTGTCTATTCATACAACTACTCTTTCTCTGAAAGTCTTCTTTGACTGTGTACAAAAAAATAAAATTAAAAAAATAGCTATATTCAAAAGCAAAGAAAAGCTCATTGTGAATCTGGGAACCAGAAAGAAATATGAAGCAGCAAGTGGACAGAGGTTGTGTCTTACTGAGTACAGATCTGTTAGCTGAGGAACGATGTTCAAGGGTAAAGGAACCAGATGGAAAGGTCATATTGGAATCACAGAGTAGAATAGGACATACCCAACCTAGAAACTAAGCTCAATAAAGCTGTAACAGATCACCAGCAGGAATTATAATCTACATAAATTGAACTAGATTTATTTTTTTGTTGTTGAGACAGAGTCCCACTTTGTGCCCTGGGTAGAATGCCATGGCATCCAAATCATAGCAACCTCAATCTCTTGAGCTCAGGCAATCCCCTTGCTTCAGCCTCCTGAGTAGCTGAGACTACAGACACCTGCCCCAAGGCCTGAATAGTTTTTCTATTTTTAGTAGAGCTGGAGTCTGCCTTTTGCTCAGGCTGGTCTTAAACTCCTGAGCTCTGGTGATTGCCTTGGCCTCCCAGAGTATTGGGAGTACAGGGGTGATGCCCTGTTTCTAGCCTGAAAAGGATTTCTAAGAAAAAGGAGACTCGACCTTGCATCCAAGGCCAGGGTTAGCCACTCGCTAGCTAAAGTATTTGAACTTGAGCTACTTATAATTACTCTGCAGCATGGGAGTAACACACTTCCAGCATCATCATCTTCTGGCCTGAAGGCCTGAGACAGAGAGCAATGTATAGTCAACTGAGAACCTGAGATGGAGAAAACTGAGTGAACAAAGAGAGAGAAGACAGCAAGAGAGAGTAGAGAACAAATTCCCAATCAAGGAAAGCTTGGAAATTATTATCAAAAGCTAATGTGAAAACATACAGCCAGCAAGATCCAAATCAACTACTGAAAGATGAAATCATTCCTGACAAAACGAAATTATAAAGTAATCTGAAAAATACATCACAAATACATTGAGAATTTCAATGATAAAAGACTAACAGCTACTAGAATAAAAAGAACAAACCCTAAGAAATTCTGAAATAAAAACAATCATAAATCAATTAAAACAATTATTTTATATATATGTATATGTATACACACACACACACACACACACACACACACACACACATATATATATATATATTTTTTTTTTTTTTTTTTGGGGGGGTGCAGTTTTTGGCCAGGGCTGGGTTTGAACTCATCACCTCCGGCATATGGGGCCAGTGCCCTACTCCTTTGAGCCACAGGTGCTGCCCTTTTATTTTTTAAAATTCGAAAGCAATAATAGATGAACATGGAAGAACCAAGTAGAAATGCAGGATTTTGTTTGTTTTGTTTTTGAGACAGAGTTTCACTTCGTCAGCCGTGGCATCACAGCTCAAGCGAATCTCTTGCCTCAGCCTCCCAAATAGCTGTACTACAGGTGCCAGCCACAATGCCCAGCTATTTTTAGAGACCATGTCTCACTTTGCCTCAGGCTGGTCTCGAACCTATGAGCCCAGGCGATCCACCCACCTTGGCCTCTCAGAGTGCTAGGATTACAGGCGTGAGCCACTGAGTCCAGCCTAGAAATGCAGGATTTTTTAAAAAGGGGGATTTAAAAACTTCAAGAGAAGAAAATAATAGCTAAACAGAGGTGGAGAAAGAATTCGTGATTTAGAAGATAACATCCAGATTACACCCCAGAGATACTAAGAGTTAAAAAAAAAAAAAAGTGTATTTTAAAAGGAAGCTGAAAACCAAACAAAACATGGGAACAAATTAAGAACTCCCAAGTTATGTCCAATAGCAAACCTAGAAGAAACTAGGGTGAATTGTTAGGAAGAAACACTGAGAATAACATGATGAGTCTTTAAAAGAACTAAAAAAATAATAATGTGCACAGGTCCTGAGAAAGACAGAAGTAAATCTCTGTCTAGACATACTGTGACAAAGCTGCATACGCTCTCCCAGAAAAAATTACTCTGAGCTGTGTTTCACAAGAAAAATATACAAAGAGGCAAAGCATAATTAAAAGGAAACAATGGTCATCATAAAAATTGGAAAATTTCATTAATTAGCCAGGTATTGTTGTGGGCACCTGTAGCCCCTACTACTAGGGAGGCTGAGGCAAGAGAATCACTTAAGCCCAAGAGTTTGAGGTTGCTGTGAGCTGTGACAACACAGCACTCTACCGAGGGTGACATAGTGAGACTCAGTCTCAAAACAAACAAAATAATAATAATAATAGTTGCATTAATACATTTAATTACATAACTTCTTTTAAAATATTTACATATATTCTTATATTCTCTAAAATCAAGGTGAAAATAAAATTTATGAATATAATAGGAAGGAATTAGGCAGGCATTCAGTAAGTATTTTAAGCATAATAAGTTTATTTTTTATTTGAGCAAAAGGTAAAAGTAATTAATGTTATGGAACTTTAAATAAAAATATAAAAATATTTCTGAAAGTATCTGAAATAAAAAATACAACTTGAAATTTTCTAGTTAAATTTAGAAATTTAACCAATATAAAATTCAAGCAAAAAATTAAATACCAAATATTAGGGGAAAGGGAGGAAGGAGGGAGTTGGTGTATAAGACTCACATAGATAATGTTTCAGTTAACAAAAAGAAGCACAATCATATTATCTAGATATGCATTTGTTAAGTATAAATAGGAAAATGGAAATACTTCTGTAGAAAATGAAAATACTTTATTTAGAAAAGGATAGGATTCAAGGTTTTGTTTGTTTGTTTGTTTTTTGTATAATCCTTCCTTGTACTATTTTATTTCTTACACAATGTTCTTAATGAAAGTAAACAAAAAAAGTTCTATGCAAAATGCTTGTGGAAATAACACTTTAGCTAAAATCTAACACTTAACTTTCATTGATGTCAAATACATTTGTTTATTATAAAATTGTTTTACTATTAAATTGGGCAGCATTTGCTTTTTATAGGATGTAGTTTCATATTGTCTCTATTTAGTTTAAAAGCTCCCTTCCCTGAGAACCACTGATTTTTCTACAATTAACTGTGTTAAAATATCCCCTTTACTTTGATTAAATCCTATTAAAATTAATAGAAGGAACAGGAACATTCAACAAAATCACCTGGATTCAGGACAAACACTAAGGTAAGTGTAGGAAAGTGCTAAAGTTCTCTATGTGGATTTTCAAACAAGTATCTCTGCACTTAAAAAATTTCCACAAAATGGAAAAAGAAATTCTCAAGAAAGGTAAGAGAAATTTTTCTAAATTTAGATTCTCTTTTGAGATGGATCAGAGAAAACTATTTCAAACTCTCTATGTTTCTTCAGGGGGAATTTTTAAAGCTACTTTAAATTTTTTTTTTTTTTTTATGTTCAGTTTTTTTTTTCTTATTTTCATTTTTCAGTGCCAAAGTATGTGTCTTTAAAAATTTAATCAATACTGAAAATTCAAAGGTAGAAAACATTACCCATAATTCTACCATACAAATCCAATTTCTGTGAGTTTCATATTTGTGTGTATAAACACCCGTTTTTCTTCATTTTTTTAATTTCCATTCATGTGATTTTATTTGGCTGCTTTTAAAATTCCTTTTTATAGAAGTATAATCATGCTATCTACAAAATTCTGGGTTTTTAGATAATTAAGCATTTCAATAAGCAATTCAACATCTTTAAGTCCTTTTGAGAATGGCATATTTTATTGTTAAATACATAACTATTGTATTTATTTATTCAACAAATATATTCCATGAACTAACATATGCCAGGTACTGACTCTTGTAGGTTCCTAGAGAATGAGGCTTACACTTAGTAGGGAGACATCCATACTAGAGATAATAAAGAAGTGATTTATATAGTGTTTTGGAAAATGGTAAGTACCATGAAAAACGTATAGAGGGCCAAGGGATGCTGGACAAGATTCCAATACCAGGTAGGAAAGGAAGGCCTCGTGAGATGGCATTTGAGTGAAAATCTGAAATTCTAAAGAGAGTGATGATCCTTGTGGATATCCGTGCAATAAGTGGCCCTGGCCAAGTGAACAGCCAGTGCAAAGCTTACCTGGTTTTTACCGAAAGAACAATGCAGCTAGAAAATGGTGATAAAGGTGAAGAATACAAGAGGCTGAGTGATGAAATTTGGGTGCTGACTCTTATTATAAGAGAAATAGGGAGCCAAACCCCCTGAAATTAGTTTCATTGGAAATTTGAGCAAAACATTTAATACTGAAGAAATAATTTGAGAAAACACTATATACTGTATTGTAAAGAAGAAACGTTCAGGTCATTTCAGGAAGGACTGAATGACCTTTCAATCTTTAACTTCTAAAACTAGACTCTGTACAGCAACATTTTATTCAAAAATGCTTTTAGAAGAAAAATGTAATATAATGGAATTTGTCACTGAGTTCTGTATGACTCAGGAGGGTATTTAATCTGCCCTTGATTTAATCTTGAGACACTTGATGCCAGGGCATTCTGACTATGATCTCTGCTATGGAATTCTCTGTTCAGGTTGTCTTTTCATTTAAAATTAAATTGAAAAGTATCTATTTGTTGCTGTTTCCAACCACCTGAAAATGCAGAAATGTATTCTTGAGTAGCCTGCACAGTATTCTTGGACTTCTCTCTTCTTTCTGTATATTTTGTTGATGGGCAACCAGAGAAGTAAAGTCAACTGGGTTTTGGTTTTATCATTAGAGTGACAGTCACATAATTTTTTAAATTGTTATGCTTTTGATTGCATTAACGATATTTGGCATAAACAAATTATATATCAGGAATCTACATGAATACACTGAGTAGTAGAAAGGCTACCTATAATCCATTCTACCTTTTATAGTTATATGACCTTGATTCAGTTAATATTTATTGTGTGCTTACTCAGTGCCTGAGGTTGTTTTAGGCAGTGCAGACACACACAAAAATGAGCAATTTGTGGCTTCTACCTTCATAAATTTTAAATGAATAAATGAACCTAGTGCTGGAAATTCTATGCAAGAAGTACAAGATGCTATAGCTGCAAATAGAGGGGGCATAACATCCAACTCTGAAGTTTAGTGTTATTCATGGAGTGTTTCAAGCACTTGAATTCTTGTGTACTTGTATATTCATACACACTCAAACACAAGCTTGTATTTCCTGTTTTAAACACTAAGATAGAATGCCTATGGTGCTATTTTTCCTAGCGAACAGGGCTTTGTAACCAGAGATGAGGGTCTAGTCCTCATTGTGAAGGGAAATTCAAGGGACTTGTTTAATTAAATAAAATCAACAGATATTTATCATTTCCACAGACTTTGCCAAATTTGGATAAACTGATCCTTCATCTTATTAGAAACTCTGTGTTCCAAGCAGATTTCTAACCTAGGATGCAATTGCAATAGCTATTTGAAGTCAAGCAAATAGTTGACTTCATCTCCTTGGTTTCTAGCAGTTATACAGAATGGTATTACATATGGATACCTGATGGGTAAAAGTTAAGAGCCATTGTAAATGGAAACCTTAAAGTTCTTAAAAATAATAATAATAATAATAAGATGGACTGCCTGAAATAAATATGGTGGATAGCTGGGATTGGGGCTGTCCACATAGGGGCTACATCTGCAGTAGAGGACAAGCCTCTGGTTTCTCTTTCTTAGGGTAGGCTGATCTAGTGATCTAGTGATCTAGTGATCTAGTGACAGTCCCATTACACTTGGGGCCAATGGCGATGGAAGAAAGAATGTTCTTAGTGATTATTAGTTGTCTACCTGGTCTTCAGCGAGGACCTTATGTATTTCCAATGCATAGTTTTTCTATTTTCACAATCATTTTACCCTCAGGAAAAGCAAAGAACTCTAACTTGTGTCTTATTGACAAGTAGTTGGGTTTTTGTTATAGCAAACTCATAAAGTAGAAATATTTAACTCCCATTCCCTGGAAGAGAGAAAAAGACTCAAATATCAAGATGAAGTCTCAACTCTTGCCTTGCTGAAAGGAATTAGAAGAATAAATTCATGCTTTTGAGTAGAAATTCTTGTATGGGCTATAAACAAATGTAAGAAGTCTTCAGAATTTTCCCAGAGGAATAGTCTAAGAGGAGCCCTGCAATATGGGGTGGAATTGGCCCCAAAGAGGAATGATGGAAGAGAGAAAACAGATTGTGCTAGCTGGAAGCAAGAGACAATGTGACACCAATCAAGAAATAAAGAGGATCAGGTTTAGTGTGAGTTTAGTGGAGAAGGTAAGAGTATAGCACACACTGGGAAGGTCTGCATGACCATTGGAGAATAAAAGACTAGTAAATATGCAGGTTTGTTCTGGAGAGTCTCAACTGGTCTCAATTATGATTATAACAATTTTCAATAAAATTGGAAGATCTCACTATTTTTCATGGAGATGAGAATGAAATGCAACCTTTAAATTTTGAGCTTAACTTTAAGTCCTAAGAGCTTTTTTTCAAGAGATAATCACTATAAATAGAGGGGTAAAGTTCCTATCTCATAGAAAAGAAAATCTCTTTGTAACAGTTTTTTCTTAATATTTAGATGATATACCATGCCTTTTGACTTTATCTTTCTCATGTTGCATTTTGTTCAGTCAGATTAATTTAGCCTTCATGTATTTTGAAGTCTCATAGTAGGTCACCTTAAACTGATTTCTTTCTCCTGAAAAAAATTCTTTTTTACCTTTTCAGTGCAATGCAAATGATTCTAGACAGTCATTATTTCTATCTCTCTACCCTGTGCTACCTGCTTGTCAGTAAGGTGTGTGCATATGAGTGGCTCAGAGTAAAGAACAGTGAATTTGACAGTAGGCTTGAGGGATTATGTCTACATAATAATTACACACTATAAAGAATATAGGCTCTAGGCACTCAGATCTAAGGTTGAAACCTAGCTTTTAAATTTAAGACTACAAAATCTTGTGAATATTAATTTTCCTAAGTCTCAGTCTTCTAATATGCAATGGGAATAAGTTCATTACTCCAGGGTTGTTATGGTTATTAAACATTTAATGAATGTATGTAAAGTATTTGCAACATAGTTTAGACTTAGTAAATAACAGTTGTGTCTAAAATAATAATTATTCTTTATATAGACCAATGGTAAGTATTAAATGGAGATTGGTCAGAGAAATTAGAAGTCCTAAGGAAATATCTTTTAAGGAGCTATGTGATGCTTTGTTATGAATAATTTAAAGGGAATTAAGAATGAAATGACCCAGTAAATTTTCATACATTGTAAGATCAAAATTCAAATGCTTCCAATTATACATGAGTAGTTTCTGGATATAAATGGAATAAAGTATAATTTTTAAAGACCTTAACATTTCCATATACCTAAAATATAGTCAAATTGCTTCTTTATTATTAGGATTTTCTCCTTATTATATTGTGTATTAAACTCAGAAATTTCCTGTGACTATATTTCCATTTTCATTGATCGAAGTTATAGAAGGGCTTATAAATCAATGGGCATGATAAAATGAGCATATCCTATTTTTGAAATGATGATTTTTTTGCAATTTTAACAATAGAAAATGCTATTTTAGTATCTAGTATTATGAAGTAATAATTACATAACATGTCATCTAAATTGTCAACCTAACCTCAGTGGGGTTACTGTGTCCTGTATTATAAACTAGAAAGGAGCCTGAATTCAGAGTTAGATTTTGGACACTGGTTTCTTGGAATAACTTATGAGTTATTTTATAGTCTTGATGAACATGCTATGTCAAGAACTATGAGGAATAACCTTAATTTAAAAGGATAGCTTTTTCCTTGGGTGAAATAATTTATATGACTTTGAAAATCAAGGGACTAGTCAAAGGCACATAATAAGAATCTGCAATGGACAAATACACAAGCATATCAGAAAAGGGAAAAACCTGAAATAAAATATAAGAATTATCAGTTTTCCAGATAAGAAATTGAAATTCATACACCCTAAAGTCTATTTACCTTTTTTAATATGAAAGAAAATTTCATACGTATGCAAAATAGATAAAATGGAACAATGAGCCGTCGTGTAATCACTCAGTTTGAGTAATCATCAACGGTTGTCCGATTTTGTTTTGGATACCACCCATTTTTCCTCCCTTTTCTAGGTTGTTGTGAAGTAAACCCCAGACAGCATGTAATTTCTCATATAAGTATTTCAGTGTAGGCTGGGTGTGGTGGCTCCTGCTGTAATCCTAGTGTTCTAGAAGGCCATAGTAGGAGGAGCATTTGAGGTTAGGAGTTTGAGACCAGCCTGAGCAAGAGTGAGACCCTATCTCTACAAAAAATAGAAAATTAGCTGGGTGTGGTGGTACTCATTTATAGCCCCAGCTACTCAGACACCCAGCTGCTCAGGAGGGTGAGGCAAGAGGATCCCCTGAGGCAAGAGGATTCCATGATCCCAGGAGTTAGAGGCTGCAGTGAGGTATGATCAGACCATTGTACTCTAGCTGGGGTGACAGAGCAAGGCTCTGTCTTGAAAAAAGAAAGAAAATAAATATTTTTTAAAAATAAAAAAATTCAGTGTAAAAAGATACTTTTTGAAAACATAACCACAATACTACATTTCACTTAATAACTAACAATGTAAGAGTATAATCAATAAATTAGTGTTCAAATTCTCCTACTTGTCCATATACTTTATTACAAATTTATGCATGCACATGTGTGTAGATATAGTCATATACACACACACACACATATATATATATATACACAAATATATAGAATTTCTTTTTTTTTTTTTTAATTAAATCATACCTGTGTACATTAATGTGATCATGGGGCACCATACACTGGTTTTATAGACCATTTGACACATTTTCATCACACTGGTTAACATAGCCTTCCTGGCATTTTCTTAGTTATTGTGTTAAGACATTTACATTCTACATTTACTAAGTTT
>CAUYPK010122605.1:0-38057 GCA_963574355.1 Loris lydekkerianus
CAAAAATTTGGCAATTTACTTCTTGATCTCATCTCTGACCCAGGTATCATTTAGCATAAGATTATTTAACTTCCATGTTTTTGTATGAGTATGCAGATTCCTGTTGTTACTGAGTTCAAATTTTATTCCATGGTGGTCCAAGAAGATGCAAGGAATAAGTTCTATTCCTTTAAATTTACTGAGGTTAGACTTGTGACCTAAGATGTGATCAATTTTGGAGTATGTTCTGTGGGCTAATAAGAAGAATGTGTATTCAGTTTTGTTGGGATGAAAAGTCTGTAGATGTTTAAAGGTTTAAATCTAAAATTTTTTGCTCAGCTTCTTATTGGAGGATCTATCCAACACTGCCAAAGGATTGTTAACATCTCCAACTATTATGGAGCTGGAGGAAATCAAGTTGGTCATGTCTGTTAGAGTTTTTCTTATAAATTGAGGCACATTCTGGTTAGGTGCATAAATATTCATAATTGAAATCTCATATTAAGTATTACCCGTAACAAATATGAAGTGACCATTCTTATCCTTCCTTACTTTTGTTGGTTTAAAGCTTATTGTATCTGCAAATAGAATTGCAACACCTGCTTTTATCTGATTTCCATTTGCCTGAAATGTAGATGACCATCCCTTCACCCTGAGTCTATATTTATCTTTTAAGGTAAGATGAGATTCTTGTATGCAGCAGATATCTGGCCTGAATTTTTGTATCCAGTCAGCCAACCTGCGTCTCTTTAGAGGACAATTTAAGCCATTCACATTAATGGAGAATACAATAAACCTCGTAGAATTATCCCAGAGCTCTCTGAGAGAATGGTTCATTTTTGCTCTTCATTTCTCTTCCTCTTTGAGAGTTTGGGAGCGTTCAAAAGCTTTGTCTTTAATGTCAGAAATGCTTTATCCTGCTTGCTCCTTTCTGTTACTGAGGGATTCTACTGTATTTTTCAGACCTTTGAGGGCTGCAAATTCTTGTCTGAATGTGTCAAAATTTTTGGTGATTTTTGTCTTTGAATTCATTAAATTCTTGAGACAACTTTTGAAATGCACCTGGAATTTTTAATTCTAATTTTTCCTCTATTCTATTAATCTTGTTTGCAATCCAAATTCTGAATTTGATTTCAGAATTCAGCCATCTGTTATGAATGAGATTTTTAGATGTGTCCATCATACCTTTCCTTGGGGGGGTTGATCTACTCTGGTTATTCATGTTATCGGAGTTTTTCCACTGATTCTGCCCCATGATTATTTTACACTGTTCAACTAGATGATCAGTTAAAGAGAAGCTGGGTTGGGGACTCCAGGAGTAGTGATTAACCAGCCCTTTGCCCAAAAGCTGGGACTGGTGTCTGTACCTTTTCTCCTGGTGCTTTGCCAAGGATCTGTACAGTGCTACAGCCTGAGAAACTGGGGACCTGCTTGATGTGGTGGGACTAAGTGGCTTTGTCTTGTTTTCAGCTGTTCTCTGCCATACCCAAGTGAATAATTTACTCTGGGTCAAAGTCTCAGCTGTGGTAAAATACCAGCAATTAAGTCACCCCACCCCCCACAGACAATTGGAAAAGGAAAATCAAACCTTCCCACAACCACACACCCAGGGTACCACTTGGATAGTCCTATGGCAATTGGCCCAATTTTTGAGGTTCAAATCAATTGTCTCAGTCAGCACCTGTCTCAGATGGGAGAGTTCAAAAGGTCTCTGACAACTAGATCACAGGGGTCTGATGGCAACTCAAGTTTAACTCACTCTGGTGTTCTGTGAAGTCAGGAAGACCCACCCAGCAAATAAATTAGTCTGGGAAAGTTGATACCTCCTTCCCCACCTCGCACCTCTGTCACACCCAGTCACTGGTAACCCTACAGGGCTGTGACCCAGTTCCCTCCAATAAGTAGATACTCCAGGGGGTTGCACCTGCCTGAATCATGGGGAGATCGATGTCTTCTCAGCCAGGCCACTGCTTTCTGCCACTATCAGGCAGGGGAAGGTGATGCCTAACAACTTCGGGTGCTTAATGGAGGCTGGGACTATTCACTCAGTTCCAGCCCTGCCCCTGATTGATGTTGGTGACAGAACAGAACAACTTCACAGAATTTGTTTCTGTCCTGGCTATATTCCCCTGTAGATTAGATGCTATTTGAGTTCATAGAAACCGACTGAGGCCTGGTCTGTGTCGCTGCCCAATCTTGGCCGCAGTTTGTATTGAGGCGGCATGATTAGCTGTCAGTTCCAGCCTCTGCCTGGGTACATCTTAGGCTCAGTAAAGCAGTCCTCTGGGACATCCCAACCCTGGGGTTTGCCATCTCTACAAGTGTATTCTAGTCCCTGTGCTCTAATCCTAGGCCAGTACCACCTCAGGCAAACCTTTTACTCACGGGGCCTGCATTTCCATCCCAGATCTGTTCCACCAGTGACTGCCACCAGAGAAGATGCCCGGCCTCCTCTGGTTGCCCAGAGAGACAGGGGCTGTGACTCCAGAATATCCAGGGACGTGAACCCTATTGTTGCTGCTGCGACTGCTGCTCTGCACCTCGGGACACCGCTGATCTTGTATGGTTCCCTCTCAGCTGACCATCCTCTACTTACTCCCATGCCGCAGAATCAGTACTCACCAGCAGCAGTCTATACCCTGTTCACACCTCTCGAGAAAATACCCAAGAATCTGGACTCCTGGGGGAGAGGCTTCTAGACCTCAGAGTGAGAGTGGAGGGGAGTGCTTGGAGTTCAGAATTACAGTTAGAGTATATATACAGTTTTATACAGTTTTATGCCTGGTAGGAGAATGCCATGGCACCCTAGTAGGGAAAGTTGGTCCAGTTTTTAGAGGGTCTGTCCCATGGGATAAAATGCGAGGATGTTTGAACTCTGCTTGCTTGTTTGTATGGAGTACTGAGAGCAGTTCTCATGGGGGAGGAGACTCCCATCTGCTTGGTGAGGGATTTTGTACATTTTGTTTGTATCCTTGAGGTTGTAGCTCACCTCAGCATGGTTGATATGCGTTCTTCAACCTTCTCTCTTGGCTCAGCTCTAATCCACCAGGTTACTTCCCAAACTTACGTTCTTTAACTCTTCTTCTGGACAGGAGCCTCTGTGGAAAGCTGGCTCCAGGCAGCCATCTTGCCCCCACACCAGCTATTCTGCAGGTTTTGTGTCTTGTCTCTTTGTCTCTCCTCATTTCTAACTTTATATTTCTTCAGTTGACCTCTGACAGCTCCACAGGTTTTAAAGGACCCTTGCACCAGGGTGGGACCTAAGCATCCTTGATTCAAAAAGCCATCTGAAATATGAAGACAAACTTCAGCAATATTTTCCTTATGCCATTCTCTAATTCTGGGAAGTAATTCTTCTTTCCTAGAAACTGAAATCCTGTTCAGGATGGTTGCTGATGAGAAATCTTTCCTGTCCCACCCTTCCACCCAGCTACAACAATAGCTCCCACTTCAGCTCCTCATGGCACACATTTTGCACCTAATTCGTTACTTATTTTTTTTCTTTTTTTTTTTAATTTTAATAGATTTAGAGGATACAAATTGAATTCTGTTACATTTATATATTGTATCACCCTGAAGACTGGGCTTTAAATGTACCCATCACCCAAATAGTGTACAGTGTTTCCCATAGGTAAATTAATCATCATTTCTTTAACAGTGTTTTATACTTATTTTGCTTTATTCTGTATTAAGGATCTTAAAATCAGAAATTATGTCTCATTTACTTTTACATCTCTGAAAGATTATTTCTCACTTAAACTTAAAGCCCCCCTAAGTGGATCTTCCTTGAATAAATATATAAACATTCAATTTCGAAAAGATTCCCCAGTTATTTGGAAAGAGAAAGACTGGAAAACAGCACAGGTTAAAAAAAATCTGATTAAAAATATACATATTATCCCTAGTCATCCCCAAAATAGATAATCTTAGCATAGATGGCATTTTTATCTTCTTCCCTCCTTTCTGTTAATCCAGATTATGTTTTTATTTAAAAAAATTCAATCCTCACAGAAATAAAGGATTTGGATAACCAAATTAATGTGTGAAAAATCAAATCAAAACAAAACAAAAGAATACTCTACCATATGTTGAGATAAATATGTAATCCAGCTTCTCTGAAGGCAATGAAAATTGTTTTATTCATTACATCCAAAGTGCATAATTAGGAATGTAAAATCCACACTTTTGATCTTAGATCTCCATTCTTTCATTTTCAAGTAATGGTTTTGGAGTGGTAGAGGATTACAAAGGCTTTACAGGCCAAATTTTAAAATGTGCCTTATGTACAGAGATTAATAACTGGCTTCAGCATATAAGTGAAGAGATCAGAGGTCCTTCCATTCAGTTATAAACTCACATATATACATGGTCTTATGATATAGAAGAGTTTCATTTTATACAGTGATGGATCTTTTCCACACAATAAATAAGTTCAATTTGTAAATAAAAAAAGATTTAAGACTGGATCTTGTCCTCTTTTAATTGTGTTTAACAGCAGTGATTTGTCAGACAATTAGGCTGAACAAGGGGGATGAAAAACTGCAGTCATTAAAGTAGGGTTTAAAATTAAACTACAACAAATACATAAATAAGCAAAAAGCTTTTACCTTGATAATAGATGTTTTCTTTGGTACAAATTGATATATTATTTAAAGAAACTCTATTTTCATTGTTGTTATTTCTCTTCAACGAACTGCACAGAATATTTAAACTGTAATTTCTCTCTGAGTGTAATGGTAGCTCTCATTTTGTCTATTTTATATTCAAATTTTTGAAATGGCAAAAGACATAATGCATGATGTGAAGCATATCTGACAAAACAAAATGTGCCAGCTAGATCAAAGACACATTATCTTGGAGACTATGATCACCTTATAGATCTAAACACTGTATATTATATCAACACTAAAGGAGAAAATGGCTTTGGGGGCTAAATAATGATAAATAAATAAACTGATAGCAATTAATTCTTTCCCATTAATGATAAAAGAGCCATGGGCCTTTTCAGTTATGGGGATGCTTACATTCCCATGAAGTGATCTTCTTTACTGCTGTGAATGAATTTGGAAAAATAATTAATGATGATGATACTGTTTAGTATATTGTAATAAAAGAAGAGGTAGGTAAACATAGAGTGAAATTTCATTCAGAACATGAGGAAGTTGACATGATATCTAGGATTTATTATAAAAAAAACTTGTCAAAATAATTGATGGCAGATACTCTCATCATTGCATTGAAATGAACCTAAATAAACAGATGGTAAAGTAGAAAAATTCAATACATTTAAATTTTCCTTTAAATATAGGATACATACACACACATATATATAATCTATAGCAAAAATCATGATTCATGGTTAATATTCATAAGAACAAAGATTGTATCTGAAATTATAAACCATGCTATGAACCATATTGCTTACAACTCAATTTTATTTTCCATAGCAGGAAATTTTTCTTTTTGCTTTTTATATATGCCATGTCTGTCTGCCATTTCTTAATAGTTTTCTAGAAATAACAATAATTTGAATCTTAAAAAGGACTGGACTGTGTCTTTCCATAATTCAGGAATGCAGCAGGTGCTTAATTCCATGTAGATGGCTGAGCAAAGATCATTCTTACTTGATAGAGGATTTCTTGTCTATATAACTTTTAAATGTGAGAACTTAGCAATTGGTAGAAATCTATTAAGAGTTATATAATTTAATAACCATGATCTTTGGCAAATTGTTACTATGTTTCTCCATTTTTTGCATTTGTATAATAATATGATAAAGAAATGCTTAGAGCCTTGCATATCACAATGGTTGTGCCTAATGGAGTTAAGCTATGATGATCATTATATTATCTTTGCATATACATGTATACACACAAATATACATATAAAATTCACAAACACTATTAGCAAATATTATTCATTGAGATCTAGAAATAATGTGTCTCCTTTAAAGATGCAATATGAATTTAGTAAGGAATTTTGTACATATTTTTCATATTATTCTTTCATAAAGAAATATGAAAGATCGAAATGCCATTTTTTGAGTTGGCAAAAGAAAGCAGTCCTAATTATCTAGTCTTATTTTAATTAGATGTTTCCTTGATCCTTCATGCCCACCTTGAGTACTTTAATAAGGCAAAAACAAAAGGTACGCAGATATGTGCATATAATTCTTCATTTCAGCATTGTTTGTAAGATTGTAAACTGAGAAACAACCAGTCTTTTCCATAGGAAAATAAGTTATGGTACAGCCATCATTTAATGTTGTACTCATTAAAAATGCTTGAGAAAACAAGAATATTAGTGAATTAAGAAATCCAAGTACACACAGCCGCATATCCACACATAGCATGTCAGCCTAAGTAGCTATTAAAAATGTATTTTTAAGAAAAAGAAAATTATTTAAAATGAATCAGAATTGATATCTAACCATAATTCATTTTAGAGACTAACTAAAGTTATATAATTTGACATCTGAGAATTTCTTAATAATTAAAGATATTTTAAACTAAATGATTGAAATGCAGACATATCACTGTTAAGATGTTTAAATTTTATTCTTTATTTTCTTTAATTCATCCCATTAACCATTTTTAAACTATCTATTATCAGCACACGCATGAAATTTGAAGTAAATATCTCAGTTACAAAATGTATCATTCAAAACTGGAACTGCACGCTGATTAGTTTCCCTTATCTTTCCACTCGACCAAAAATTACATCAAAAGATTTTCTCTAAACAAACAATCAAAACAACAATGAAAACATAAAATAATTTTTAATTGAATGATGTACAATTTCTTTTAAGGTCTCTTAGTGAATAAGATACTAGAATGACAAAGTCACCAGTTATATACTAATTAAGTCAGCAGACCAAATAAGGCAGGCTAAGCATTTGGTATCAATTCTTATTTGAACATTTAGAATACATGTCAAATGTCAGAGAATTACTTCTGAAAACATCCTTGCTGTGGTTTCACACTTATTTAAAAAAACACATTCAGGAGTCTGCATTTTGCTGGCTGCCTTGTTGATCTTACATTCAGGCAAAGAAGATAACTTAACCAGCAACAAAAGTAATGTGATGGGTTTATAACATGTGCTGTGAGAGAATATACAACAGACAGGTAATGTAATCCTCAGTACTCTAGCAAAACAAAATAAATGCTGAAGAAAAGGGCAGTTTTTCCCTACAAGGGAGGTATACCTAGGAATATTGAAATATTATTAAAACATTGAAAATGTTTTAAATGCAAAACACTAATAAAGTCTTTAAAAATCAAAACTTAACAAATACATTAAAGGCTTCCACTGTCATTTACATCCATTTTTTGGTTTAAAGTATTAAAAAATTAGAACCACCAATATTTTTCCTCAACATATGAGAAAGACAAAAATGTCAGGGCAAGTACCAAAATTCCGTTTCAATTTACAAAGAAATTACTTATGGAAGAGACATACTACATAATTTCTAATATATATGATTTAGCTCAGAATTTAAAAAGTAAGAAGAGCAAAATAAAATTAATAGTGGAGAATATTCTTTAGGAGAAGGTGAGGTATATTTAAATATTTCATTATTAACATGTTAAATAAAAGAAAATTAAAATATATTAATAATAGAAAATGCTTTATTAACTAGTATTTTAATGATAGAAAATAGCCAGTGCAGACTTTTTTCTGGACTTTTTTCTTTTTTCTGGAAAAGAAAATTTGGAGATGTGACGGAAACGGTCTGGTAAAGGTCATAACATTATCAAAGACAAATGTGACAGATAATCATAGACTTTAGTCAGAGAAAAAGACTTATTTAACACAGACTACATGTTGGGTCTTAGTAGATGTGAGACTAGAAATTTAATGTGGGTTGATTTGAATAGAAACTTGAAAGTCAGAGTTCAAGTTTAATAGACAATAAAATCATAGTACCATAGTGTGTAATGCTGAAAGTCATTTCAGAGGTTCACTTCAATTTTCAGAAATGTTTGAGAAAACTGATTCTCTTATAAGTTTAAATAGCTTAATCATAGTGATGGTGTCAAGACCTGAACTCCAATCACACTCCCTTAGATGAGAGAAACAGTGGGGTCTTGTAATAATAAATTTTTAGAAACAGTAATTGCTGAATTATGTTGAAGAAATATTAGCAGAATTGAATGGAAATTAGAACATTAGAAAGATCAAAGAGCACTTCTGAAGGAACGCATTAACGTCGAAATTTTAAATAGCATTTGGGAATAAGAGTGCAATGAGAGTCCTAAAGAACTCTCACAGAAAAAGGTGCAGCCTGATTTGGTGAATATAAAAACTAAAAAGTAAAGAAACAGCCATCAATCCTAAATTTCTGACCTAGAACATTTTGATGTATAATAACTAGACATTATTCAAAACTAAACTCTTAAAAGCAATGACATATTTAGGGAAAAAGACCAGTTATTACAAGAGAGCCATACTGTCAATTTAAGTTAACTGGTCAGAGACATTTGTGGGATCAAAATAGTGTGTGCACTATTTCTGCAAACAGTAGATGCTTTTGCAGTGTTTTTGCAAACATTACATTTTGTTTTAGATAGAAAACTTTTCTAAAAATTTTGAATTATGAGCATAAGCCTAAAGAGAATCCTGGGTGTCACATTTTCATATTTCACATTTTCAAATATTCAGTTGTTTGTTTTTTGGAATTAGAACTTTTCCAAGAATAAAATATTGAATAAAATGGCAATTATACTTAATGCCATTAGGTCCTTCATTCCAAAGTTGAGGCCACAGACCAAACAAATTAGTATTTTCAGAAGATACAAATCTCCCTCTTTTTCCCTCCCGTTTCTCCTCCCTCCATCGCCCCCACTCTTTGCTCCTCTCCTGCCTTTGCTCCATCTCGCAGCCTCTCTTATTCAGTAGTGGTAGAAGCTTGTCAGAAAAAGTAAATGTATGACAGTGTAAGTAAACATTTAGCCTCATGCTATATAGTAATTTACAAAGCATAATTTATTAAATTCAAATTTGCAGTGTGCTCAGGGTTTTGACCTTTATTTTCCTTTTAATCCACTCTTAATTAATTCTTGATCTTCTAAATGCCCAGACATTCAATTATCTATTTTCTTTTACTTCCCTTTATCTCCGGGGAAATCAAGTGCTCTTATTCTGGTTTCTTGAGGTCTCACCATGATGTTCAGGCTAAATTGCATGAAAAGCATCCTTTGCCACTGCACGCTGCTGCTCATCTTACCAGCGTTTCTCTTTTGTGGAAGGCTTACTCCTTCTGGATTTGTCAGCTCCTTCATGTTTTCCCTTCCAACTTTTCTAACTGAGATGTTTCCATTTCTCCTTTCCCAAACAAGAGTTGATTTAAGTAAAGTGCCTTCTTTGATAGCAGAGTAACAGTACATGTATATAGCTATTAATGAAATGTATGGGCATTGAAATGGTAATGTATAATTTGAAACTAATACAATAAAAACCAGATGACAAGAAACCATATCTGTATAAAATACACTCAAAGGAAATTTACAAATGATTTAAAAATGTGTGAAATATGTGAATATAGTCTTCAAAATGTCCAAATGTATCTATAATTATTAAAATTTATATTTACTGATCTTTATTAATTCACTTTGAAAGGCTCTATTATTTACTTTTACTCTGAAAGCAATTGTTGATGATATACAGTCATCACACAGAACATGCAACGCAAAATGAAAGATATATTAGCTTTTATCTCTATAAAAGTGTCTATAAATAAATTTTAAATTGCATCATAAAAACTATGAGAAGTTAAAGTAGAAAGAGATTTACTCTTCTAACTTCAGAAAAACAGAACAAATCAATATTTTGACATGTCAAATAGTTAAATTCTTCTTGAGACCTAATATATTCTTCTGGTCACCTATAAATGTATGCATGAAATAATATTTCTTCTAGCAGTAACTCAATTAATACCCACAAATTCAGAATAAAATTTCTTGATATATTTATCAGTGGATAACTTACAGCAGTGCTAATCGTAAAGAAGTGTGGGCCAGAATGGTAGCTGTAAAGATAGAAAGGAAGTAATTCAATATATATGTGATTACTGAAGTGTTAAATATGAGATCTGATGAAAGGAAAGATTCTTGGGGTTTAAATAGAGCTACTGGATGATTCTGCCTGTTTCAATGGAGAAGATAAGAAGAAGGCTACAATGGGGAATGCGTTGAAGGGGAGACGTTGCTCATCTGTGGTGGCCCTTCTGAATATAAGGCAGAATTTTTAGCAGCCCATTTGGGGCATATACAAATTTGTGACTCAGTCCATTAGTCAGAGCCATTTTCATTAGAAAATGATTTTATTAGTGAAAAAATAGACGAGAATCATATGGGAGGCACTGTAAAGGGAAAGTCCCATAGCAAAGTTCCCACTTCAAATCTGTCACCTCGACACTAACCAGGAAAGTAAGCATACTTTCTTTCTTCAGAAAAATGTGACATTGGGACCATGTTATTTTATTTAATACAGTAAAGAAGTTTTTGGTGCAATATTTCATATGTAGACTTGTTCACCAATATTTTGGATTTTGATTATTTCATAATTTGATAAATTATAAGGTGATGTTATGATTTATCAATAAAATGTGAAGTAATTAAATCAGGCTAATGTATTTGTATTCTTCACCTACATTATTTATCAGTTTTTGTAGTGAGAACATGAAATTCACTCTCACTGATTTCGAAATGTAAAATACACTGTTATTACTGTATTCACCACGCTGTGTAATGTATCTGAAAAATATTATATACTGTGCCACGTGTCTTGAGCCTGCCTCATTGAGGCTTTGAACTCTTTGAACAATCTTCCTCTGATGGGTGCCCGACACCCGTCCCCTTTTACTCTCTGCTTCAATGAGTTCAGTTGGTTCAGATTGCACATACCAGAGGTGAGGTGGGATTTATATTTCTGTGCCTGGATTATTTCACTTAGTATAATGTTCTTAAATTCTATCCATATTGTGGAAAATTACAGATTTTTTTTTCTTTTAAGGCTGAATTATATCCCATTGCAGATATACCCTGGATTTCCTTTATCCATTCATGTGTTGTTGATAGACACTTAGGTTGATTTCATCACATGGCTATTGGGAATGATGCTGCCATGAACATGGAAGGAGACACGTCTCTTCAACACACTAATGTCAAAAATTTGGTTAAATACTCAGAAGTGAGTTTATTGAATCATCTAATAATTCTATTTTCCTTTTTTTTTTGGGGGGGTGGGACTTCCATACAGTTTTCCATAACGGCTATATAAATGTACACTTCCAATGCGAGTTTACAAGTGTTCCTTTCCTCTTCATCCTTCCAATACTTGCTGCATTTTGCCTTTTCCATTGTAGTGATTTGGACAAGTATGAGGTGATAAATTATTGTGATTTTATTTTGCATTTCCCAAATGATTAGTGATGTTGAGCATTTTTCAGATATCTGTTGTCCATTTGTATGTCTTCTTTTGAGAAATATTGACTGAGGCTCCTTGCACATTTTTAATTTAGATCATTTGCTAACGTGCAGCCTGACTGACTCAAAGTTGTGCCAGCTGACTCCATCTTGTACATAGTTTAAAACTCTGCAGCCCCCACTGCCCCTCACATATTGTTACAGGCCTCTGAGCACGTACTCCCCGCAGAAACAGAAAGGTAAGTTTAGAGTTGCAAGACCTTGAAAACTCCCACTCTGGATGCAAGACCTGCTCTCCTTCAAGGCCCTTTTGTGCCCACACCCTCCCTCCCTGTAGACTCTAATCTGGCAAGTGTTGCTTCTGTAACTGCTTCACTCTTAAAAGCGCCCCCCCCCCCAATTGAAAGCACAAGTTAAAAACCTTACTCCCCTGCTTTTCTTCGTCAAGGGTTCTTTTCTGGGTATGAATGCCCTCTTCATGCCAGCTAAATAAAAAAGACCCTAAAATTCATTTGGGACTCAATGTGCTGGCATAATTCTCAATAATTCCACTCATGTTTGGATACAACACTTTCTGTATAATTGTTTGAAATGTTTATATATTTTGGATATTATTCTCTTCTAAGATATAGGGCCTGCAAATATTTTCTCCCATTCCATAGATTGTCTCTTCAATCTATTAAGTGTCCTCTTTATTGTGCGAAAGCTTTTCATTTTGATGGAATTCCATTGGTCTATTTTTGTTTTATTGCCAGCATTTTGGCGTCAAATCTAAAACTATCATACACCAGACATTGTGTAGTTTTCCCCTATGTTAATTTTTACTAGTGCTTTTTCTGTTTTCTCTTATTCTTAACTTTTTAATTTTTAATTATTAATATTATGGGAACATAATAATTGTATATATTTATGAGGTACATGTGATGCTTTGAAACAGGTATACAATGTGCAATGATCAAATCAGGGTAAATTGGGTATCCCTCATCTCAAGCATTTACCATTTCTTTGTGTTAGAGGCACTCCAGTTCCACTCTTTCAGTTATTTTAAAGTATGCCCTTATTGTTGGCTATAGTCATTTTGTTGTGCTTTCAATAATTATTCATTCTACTAATTATCTACTTATACTTTTGCACCCACTAACTGTCCCCACTGCCTTTCCCAGCTTCCAGTAACCATCATTCTACTCTCTGTCTCCATAATACCAATTGTTTTAATATTTAGGCCTCACATATAAGTGAGAACATGTGAGATTTGTTTTTCTGCACCTGTTTTATTTCAACATAAATCGTTCCCATTCCATCCATGTTGTTTTCAAATGACAGGATTTCATTCTTTTTTTGTGGCTGAGTAATATTCCATTGTGTATGTGTACCACATTTTCTTTTTCCATTCATTTATTGACAGATACTTAAGTTGACATTATATCTCAGCTATAGTGAATAGTGCTGAAATAAGCATACATCTTTTTGATACACTGACTTCCTTCTTTTGGATATACACCTAGCAGTGGACTTGCTGGGGCATATGGTAGCTCTAATTTTATTTTTTTGAGGAGTCTGTACACTGTTCTCCATAGTTGCACTAATCTACTTTCACATCAACAGTGTATAAGGGTTCCTCTTCCTCCAATCCTCATTAGCATTCTTTATTGCTTATCTTTTGGATAAAAGCCATTTTAACTGGGATGAAATGACATGTCATTGTAGTTCTGCTTCTATTAGGATGACAGAAATCTAACGTAATTATCTTCAGGTTTTGTTTTGAACACTAAGGCTAAACTGACTAACCGTGGATGATCATACTCCCTCTGTGTGTAAAAATAAATCTGTTCTTGATTTTATTTGAAGAATTGGATGGTAGCATGCATTTGATGAAGAAAAATTTTGAAATTTTATTGTGTGAAATAATACAATCAGTAGGGAAGCCCCTGTGCCTCAGTCAGTAGGGAGCCCCATATAACGAGGGTGGTGGGTTCAAACCCTGCCCCGGACAAACTGCAACAAAAAATAGCCGGGTGCTGTGGTGGGCGCCTGGAGTCCCAGCTACTCAGGAGGCTGAGGCAAGAGAATCGCTTAAGCCCAAGAGCGGGAGGTTGCTGTGAGTTGGGACGCCACGACACTCTACCGAGGGTGACAAAGTGAGACTCTGTCTCTAAAAATAATAATAATAACAATAATAATAATAATACAATCAGTAGTCATTCTTTATAATTGTCAAGATTTCTCTTAACTACTTTATCAAAATTCAGATAAGAAAATCATGAGTATCTTTTAAAAATTTTTTGTTTTTCTGAAGGAAATATAAAACAAATATTCAGAAGAGTATTTAGAGGGAGTGAGGTGCCTCAGACCGAGACTCTCCTGTCTCACTGAGGCTGCCTCCCTCAAATTGTTCCCAGCCTCTGCCTTTCCAGAGTACACAGATTTTACTGTTTGCTGTATTCAGCTTGGATCATTAAGTTCTAATGAAATCCTCTGGGAAAAGAAACTATATCTTTTAAAAACATGTATGAATGAGAACATTACCCAGACAGAATAAGTATTCGCTGATACCATGAGGTCAGAAAGGGTTGGGCTGCTTGAGGAGTTGCTTTCCTGATGTTGTATTTTTTTAATTAACCTCATTTTTTTTGTCCGATGGTCTTTTACACTTGAGATTTCTAAACTTAAAAGATCAAAATAGCTTCATTATGGAGACTTATCTGGGAACAAATGATTTTAACTTTTTCTATGGCATTACTATATTTGAATATGGTTTACTACTTAATGTGGAGAAAAATAAAGTAAAATTATAGAAAGAATAAAGGAAATTACGCCTTTTATGCAATATGATCAGAAAATTGAGTCATATGTATGTATTTTCACTAAACCTATCAACATGAAGATAAGAAAATATTTATTTTCAGAGATATGTTATCTTTATAGGCATATGAAAAACTACAAGAACATGAATTGCTCATTCCCTTTTCCCCTCTTCATATTGCAAAGGATCTGGACTGCTACGTTTAATTCCATTCACGTGTCATATGGAGTTGTTAGCAATATCACAGATGCCACTGGAACAAACATTAAAAAAAAATTAGAAATATCATTGATTATCTGGTCCAGACAGTATATTCTAAAATCACTTTGTGTACTCGAACATACACTGTTACTAGCATTCATAATTCCATATACTTAAGATTTGAAATCCACTTTCAGAATACATAAATGAATTCTTATTTTGTGATAGACACTATAACATTCTCTCATCAGTATAAAGCCCACTTTCCTTACTTAAGGGAGATACTGATGAATAAAGCCAGCCATCCTTATCTTTCGTCAGGTTTACACAGAATGAAGGATGATGGTCATAAGCAGCCATGTAAATCTCAAGGGTGCTAAATCTCTGATACGAAATATGCCCTCTGCAGAGTCAGAAATGATTCAGTACTTCCCTTCCACGCCATTGCTTGGTGGAACTGTTTAGGGCAGTCTAAATTTTTAGCGAAGTGTCATGCTATAAATTGCACAATCAATGCACTTGCCAGAATTGAACACCTGACTTGGATGGTGGAAAGGAGCAATAATAATATTTTAGAGGCTGCTCCTTGAAAGAAAGTTCTGAATGCAAACGTGTAAAAGGATTTGAAGTATTCCCCTGTGACCTCTGGAAGAAAAAGGCTTGCTTAGGTAAACAAAGTTCTGTCTCACTATGTCTTTCCAATACTTTGAGAAATAATTTTAGAGTAAAAGCTACTTAAGTAACTATGAGGTTACTTAAATAAGGTAAGTTTTATCAAGATATTAATTCCTTCTGGAAGTTCCCTAATTATAAGTGAACAGGCCATCTCTAAAAGATTTCTTAGAGAATATCTCAGTCACTGACGCTTGTACCCAGGAAATGACTGATAGATTGCAGTTTTGTTGCTCTTGGGGTTGTTAAAGTCTGAAACTTCACAGTTTCTCTTATGCCATAATGAACTTCTATTTCCTCTATTAGTAAGTAAGTTGGAGACTTTGGGTGATGAGGATTTAGTATTACAAATATAAAAATGATATTACCAGTGCGAGGGAACTCTAACTGGTTTTTGATAGCTCTTTCTGTGCAAGGTGCAGCGCAGACTATAATCATTCTGTTATCTTTCATTATTATATGGGCTTTAATGGACCTTCTGTTTATTGATTTCTCTCCCTAAATAGACATTCTTGAATGGACGTATAATGCTACTTATGCTAAATAATGGACAGCACGGAGAGAGTTACTGGGAAACTATGACAAGCAGGGAGAAGTGGCAGAAAGAAGTTTGGCAGCACAGCAATAAATATAGTCAGGAGACACCAGTGCTGTCAGCATAAGAATATCACATGATTAATTGCTCTATTACTTCTCCCTGGTCTGCAGAAAAGTAAGAGGAGATTAAAAGTGAGTAGAAAATAGAGCAGCTTATTGAGTGTGGCTTCTTCTTATTCATTCATTAAAGCAGAGGGTGAAAGAAAATGTTTCCATTTTCTGTTACATTTTTATTGACTGAAGGTAAATGCAAAAGTGTATTCTGTTGAAATTTTATAGAAAAAATATTATTGCCCTATAATTATATATTAATTATTTTAAGTTTACAAGCGTATTCAAAAAGAATGTCCATTCCCAATGAATTAACTTCGTTTAGCAAGGGGGATATTGAGGGAGATTGCTAATGCCACACCTGTTCGGTATGGGGAGCATAAAATGTATCAGAAAATAGTCACAGTGACCAAATAAGAAGGAAGCTGTGTAGTTAAAAGATACATTGGTTTTGTTTTTAATTATTGACAATAGATTATACCCAAATTTGCCTTATTTAAGGGCATGTGATTATTACTATATTATAACATTATTACACACATAAGCATTTTGATGGCTGAGACAGAAGAAAAAAATAACTTTTACATTGTAATATAGCATATAATTTCAATATTATTGTAATTCTTCAAAAGTTGTCCTTTATGTAATATTATAATAATTCATCAAGATTATTAGTACTACAATAAAAAAATTAAAATTTCTACTATAATTTCATTTCTTGGAAAGTAAAATTATAATTTTTAATTCATTGTTACCAAGTTTCCGACACTCCTCACCAAAATGATAATCCTGGCCACATGTATATCACAGAGACAAGACAGAAGAATATACAATAAAATGACATATTTTAGAGCCCATCGCTGCACCTTGACTCCGACGGGATGTGCAGGGTGGGAACAGAGAGGTTCATGCTTACCTATAGGCTACTTTGTATATTTATTTGTTTTTTTGGTTTCCCTCCATTCATCATCTTCTAATGTGTGAAGATTTCGATCACCTAAACTACTTCTAATTATATAACCACTAAAGACTTATCTTTTAAACAGATATATTACAATAGAAAATAACACAGCCTATCTGTTTAGCATAGTGTATAACCATAAACATGGATAATTCTCTCTCATTCATCAAAATAGCATATACAGCTACTAAGATGCTACTTCTGTCATCCATTTCCTGCCAATTCTATGAATTGAAACGTATATGAAATAACCCTTATATATGAGACTGTTAAGGTCTTCCTATAAATTCAAGCAGTAGCACTTGTTTCAACCATTGTTATATATGATGTATTTACTTCTTAGCTTTAAAAACATTATGGAATACCCCACACACTAGGATTTGTTAAAAAGAAAAATATGTAAATACTCTTTTATTACTGTTTGAGCCTATGAGGTAAGTTATAAATATCAGAATTAATCTCTATTAGGGAATAGTGCAGTATTTATCTGACATAAATACACGTAACTAAGTGGTTAGCTGATTTTACTTTTCTGTCCAGTGTCCACTCCAAAATATCAAACTAGATTTTTAAAAAGCTTTTCTTAAATCAATTAGTTATCAAAACAAGAATTTTATTAAATATTATTTTTATTTTTTTACTAATCTAGGATTAATAGCCAAGGTCGTGATGAGTACTATGGAGAAAAGACAGCAGCAATCGATTCTCCACAGAGCAGCCATCTGTTATTTCAAAACATGAATCTGACTAACTCTTTCTCTGTTTAAAGCCCTCCATTCACTTTTTTGTTTTGGGTGCTTTATATAAACTTCAGAGTCTATAACAGAGTAAGACAAATAATATAAGAGCCAATAAATCTGGACCCTTACTAACACGTGTCTCATGAAATATTACTTTCTCTTCATCTCTCTAAGAACCAGTCCTTTACCTGTTTTCCATTCTGCCCCATTGGGGCATTAACATTAGCTTTGCCTTTGCTGGGAATTACCCACCTACAGAACTTTGTATGGTGATCTTCATTTGTTAGAAAAGTCTCAGCCTAAATCCCCCTTAGCGAGGCCGTCTTACACACAATTTGCAAGTCACTATCTTAGATTTTTATATACACATATCAGTGTCTATTTTGCTTAATTAATTAGTTTCTTTTACCCACCAATTACCTTTTTGGTAGGCGGAATAATGTCCTTCCAAAGATGTACACATTCTGAAATCCTCAACCTATGAATATGTCACCTAAGATGGTTAAAGGGACTCTCACAATATGATTAAATACAAGGACCTTGAATTGGGAAGTTATCCCAGATTGTCCGGAAAGGCCTAATCTACTCACACAACCTAATAGTAGAGAACCTTTCTTAATGATAGTCATTAAGAGGGAAATATGACCATGAAAGGAAAGCACAGAGGGGTGCCGCATTGCTGCTGTGATGGTGGAGGGAGGAGATCACAAGTCAGAGAAGGTGGATGACCTCTGGGAAGGAGAAAATGCAAGGAAAGAGAATCTCCCCTGCAGCTGCCAGCAAGACTGCCAGCACCTTGACTGAAGCACAGGGAGACCAGGTTGGACTTCTGACCTACAAAGCTAGGTGATATAATATGTCTTGATTCAGCCACCAAGATTGTGGTAACCTGTTACAGTAGTAATAGAAGACTAAACCTACTTTGAAAATCTAAGAGCAGAAGCCTTATTCACCTATTTCATTCTCTATGGCCACAGCTGGTGCATGTTTCAGAATCTCACATACCCTTTCCCTGTGACCTTGCTGTGAGAACATGCCCAGAGCAGAGTGACAGAGGATGGCAGACATGGAGAGCAGACCCAAGCCACCCCAGTTACCAAGCTCAAAGCATCGTCACTCATCTTGTTTCAGCGGGTCCCAGACTTGTGAGTGAGATGAGATTAAATTACTCTTTTGCAGACACATGAGCTAAGTTAGTGTGTCTTGTTCTAGGTCTCTGACATTCAAGGGTCAGTAGCATTAGCATTGTCAGCAGATGAGTTAATAGAAGGCATGTTTTCTATACAGTGGTGGTAGACTTAGCAGATATTTCAATATCACTTTCTCTGAAAAAAATAAAAAGGATTCAGGATTCAAGTGCAAAAAATCATATGAAAGTTGGAGAGCTCCATTCAAAAATGATGATGGAATTGTTGGACCCTGCCATGTGCCTGAGGCCTAATGTGTTCATTAATAAATAAATAAATTCAGTGTACTCTTTTACTGACTATCTCCCTAATCTCAATCTTATCTATCATCTGAGATAGGATGACATATTCACAATGCAGAAAATCCTTCCTGAAAAAGCCAAGATCTTTTGCTGGATTTCATTAATAAAAGGGAGTACAAATCTAAGTGCATGTTGATTAGAATATCAGTAATTTGAATTACTTAACTCTTTTTATTGCCATATCTTGTATAAAAAGCATCTAAGATTTTATTTCAACACGGTGGGTATCAAAATGAGATTCACACAATTTAATTACATATGAAGAAATTCTAAATAATTTTTCTGTGGAAATTTTTGTTTTAATCTTTATTTTTTTCTTGCATATAAAAAAACAGATCTTATTAAAATAAATGTATTTTAGAAATATAAAACAAAGCATGTGAAAATGCTAAATATTTCCCCCTTTATTCCATTCTGTTAACAACAGGAACTTAATTTATTGGCATATTGAAAACATTAATGATCCTTATCCTTCCTCATCACATATGCAGATGTCAGATGGACAATAAAAGTCCCTATAAAATTCTCTCACAAATTTTTTTCAGAGTAGATCAAAATGAATTAAGAAAATTTTCTGTTTATTAGAAAGGTTATTTACATATTAATCATTTTTCTGATAAAATAGATTGATAATCATTCATATAAATACTAAAAGAGTCATTTGCATTCTCGTTATTCCATTTATTTTATATGTGTTTACAATTTTAACTGCATCTTCTCTTACCTTTTAAATTATGTTTGGACCACACTTTCATAACTATGCCAGGAGTGTTACAGTAAATATGAGTTAATTGGTGTTATGGTTAACAGCAACCCCAGCTTTCAGTAGATTACTAAAAAAGGTCAATTTCTCATTAACGCTAATGTCCTATACCAGTTACATAAGCTTTGTGGTGGCCATTCAGGGAGTCAGACTGATGCAGGCACTACCAGGTTATAATAAAACAATCCAATCACATCAGCTTGAGCCTTGAAGTCTTCCACGGCAGGAAAGGAGATACAGAGAATCGTATGATGCTCACATGGCATGTCTAACTAGGGTAACAAGTGGAAGCAGGAGAATCGATGAACAATAAGAATTCACCAGAGTATTTAAAACCCAGCAGCCTGATTCATTATCTTTCTTCTTTAACCTTTCTGTGAACAAACCTCAATAAGCTATTTGATTTGAATTTCACTGTTCTATTATGCAGAGGATAAAACCAAATCAGGTAAAATTTAAATGAAGTCTCTAAAATATAGAGCCAGGTCATCATACTCTTTGGTAATAAGTATACATACCTGTGTTTCACATTGGAAGGTAAGACTTTATCTTCACATCATTGTTCTAAAGTATGTAAAGAAACAAGTTGCACCACTATATTAATTATTGCTTTTGTATCCAATAAATCATATGATCATCATACTGTTATATAAACTATATTAAAAATATGTTCATCATTAAGTTATATAAAAATGACCTACTTTTAATAAAAAGGAGGAAGATAGTATCAGGTTTGAGATTATAATTTAACAATATGAACAATTATTTCATATAAAACACAACTCAAGTAGTCTAATCTGTTAACGTTAAGGAGTCAATCCAATCAAACCTGTTTTCTAGTACGATTTTTCCTAGTGGAATTTATGTAGTTGGCTCTTCAAAATTGATTTACCCTTGCTCTCTTGAGTATCTCAAGGTTGATTGATGAAATTGATATTGGGGTAGGGGAATGAAGACAGAAAATTTCTACTCAAGGCTATATAAATCATCCTAGGTTAAAAAAAAGGACAATGAAATCTCCCTCTTACATTATAAATTTGAAGTTCTTTTTCTGAAGTTCATCATATTTTGCCAACTATTATTTTAATATTATGGAATTTGATAATTTGATCTGTCTTGCTCTGATAGTATAAATGATATAGGTTTTTTCTATTATAAAATAGAAACCAAAACAAAACTGTGGGTTCCAAGATTAATGAGGAGGATTTAGTCACTGAAAAACTTAATTTAAGTATTAGTAATCTGTATTCTATTTTAGTACCATCATAAAATCAGCTCATTTTTTGGTATCAAATTAAAACCAATATCCTGAAAAAGATGAGGCCATTAACCCTTCTTCCCTGGTCAGTTCCTATTAAGATAATTGTATTATGCTGCAGAGCTCAATTCTCCCAGTAATTTCATTTTGAAAAATAAAAAAATAGCATAGCCTCACACCCTTTTCCAAATTGTACCGTGGTTCTATAAGTGTACTATTCAACAGCTGCTACATTCCACCCCTTAAGTGGTTATGTTTCCATTTTTACAAAATAATTCATTTTTGTAAAAATAATGCATCTCATTTATATAAAGCATTATGTTTCATAATTTCAATATTATTTCCATTCCACCCACATAAACAACGTGAGTATAGAACTGAGGATAATTTCACAGATAATGAAACAGATGCCTAGAAAAGAGAAAGGAGAGGGCACGTGGCGAGCTGTGGCTGTACTTTTAAAAATGATCTCCAAAAGATCTCTTGGGAATGTTTTACTTGCTCACAATGTTTCTCTACGTTATCACCTCTCTACACAGAATAAAAGATTCAGCAATATCCCCTGGTAGGTGAAATTAAAAATATAACCTACATGGAAAATGAGAACAAAGATGTGCAAGAGAAGTCTAAAAGATGTGAATGAGATGCTTTATAACTCACTGTTACCAATGAGTAAAATCCATTTTATAGTGACGCAATTACCATGCAATTGTGAAAGTTTGGCACAATGATGGGTCGAGAGCCAAGGTTGCTGTGACAATAGAGCGTGTGCCATAAATGTGATTTGCTCTCATCCTCTGTGTCACTTTCACCTTCCTTGATGCGCCACATCCAATGTTACCAGGAAGACTCTTCAGTTTGTCAAAGAGAAAAATGAATACAGTGGTTGAGGTCATTTCTTCTCCCTAATGAAGTAAGTTCAATTTTGCTCTCCTCCTTTTCAACTCTTATGTCTCTAACAGTTTTATTCTGCCTCATTTCATTGGCTACTAATTTCAGAAACATGTAAATTAGTAGTCATAACATAGGTCAACATTGCCTTACAATCACAATAAACATCCAATAATCTCCATTAAGTGAAGTGTAATTTTGACCTAACTGGTTGCAATCTTTCTGATCTAATATTTATTCCAGATTACTAATACTTTATTTATTTTTTGGAGGGAGGCAAAGAGATTATTTTACTATAAACTCTTTTGCTATGTTTTTCTTATTCCAATTTTATGAAAGTTTGTATCATTTTTTTCTAAAACTTGCTTTCAGATCTATGCATTTTTATGTGTATAAGCTACCTTCAGAAGCATAAATGTCGAGTTTGAGATTTACTAATGAAACTTAATTTCCATATTAATTTAAGGAAAGCAGAGAAGCAGATTCCATTTTAGAATGCCAGTTTTAAAATAGCTCCTAACATCTATATTTTTTGATTTAGTGCATATGTGCGTGTCCTGAATAGAAAGATATATTGAAGAGATGAGGGTCCTGTACTACATTCTGCACAATTGAAATTCCATGTATTCCTTTATGTTAAGATTATTTAAATTTAAAACCACTGCTCTAAAGAATAAACACAATGCAATTTAAATACACAGTTGTATTGTGTGTCATTGGGCTCCACACTTGTGGTATTATGTAATTTTTTTGTCAGAAAACAAGATCAGCTGTGTTAATGCCCTATTACAAAGTAGAAACACCTGTGAGTTCCCAGGTGTGTGCATGCACTTGCACAGTTGCTTAACTATAGAATTTCCATGATGGTTTTCTGTACCTGAATTCTATAGATTGTTTTAACCAGATCACGTCTATTGGCATATATTTATGTCTCTATCCCCTAAAGTAATAAAAATAAGAAAAGTAACACATGCCTTGAAGCTACCTTGGTATAATCATGCTGCTAATAGCTTCCTGACTCCTCACAGAAACATAGATACTGCCCACTTAGTCGGGACTCCCTCAGAGATGAGTGACGGAATATATCTTTAAAAATCCATGTATTCTTGTCATAAAAATATAAATTTTGTATGATTATTGTTCCTATTTTAATTTCTATCCTTCAAAACTTAAAAGATAAAAAAGTGTCTGCTTTTCAAACCTATTATCTGTCACGAAGTATGAATTTCAAATAACAAAATAAAATAGATACAAATGATTACACACTCATTTCACAAATTTGGCTTACAATAAGAATGTGATGTATCTAGGAACATACCTAGATTAATTTGATTTATGTACTTAGGAAAACAAAATAATTCAGCCCTGTCTATGTCCTTGAAACTTACCTCAATTCTGTGCCCTGGCTGGCCTCAGCCGGCCTTCTGTGCCTGGCTCATTTATTTTGTTGTTGTCGTTGTTATTCTCCAGGCCTTTAAATAACATTTCTTATACAACAGAAATGCTTCACTATGGCCACTTTGAACTAGGTACATTTGAATTAATAGCTTGGAGGTGAAAGATTCTAAAACCTATTAATCTCTAAAGGTCCCAAGTGCCCTCTTGCATTTTTTCTTTGCTTTCCTGTTTTACGGGGAAGCCACACAGCTGACGGGCCAGTTCCGAAAGGTTGGCCTGACTGTGATGTCCATGGTGTTCTTTCCTTTCAGAAGAAAATGAAATTCATTGCAAAAAAGTACTTTTGTGCTACATTATGATTGCAGAAACAGAGAGTATCCCTCAACGCAGCAAACCAGATAAAATGAATTGAACCAAAAGGGCAAAGAACTCCCCTATGGCCCTTGTATCAATTGGCTTTTCCTGTGGGTTCCTTTCTGTTTGTCATGAAAGTACAGAAACTTTTGGGTAATGAATTGTGCCACTTACCCAATACATCTGGATGGCTAAAGTATAAACTTTTATAAATAGATTATATAACTTAAAGAATTAATCAGAATTATTTCAAAGTATGTGACCAAACCGCATGCTCTTTTAGGAAGAGAAGGGTGAAGACAATGTTGCTTAATTGGCCAAATTTCCTTAAACAAATATTTTTGAGCATCAATATGTGTCATACTGTGTTCTAGCCACTCAATTCAGAGTAGGGAGAAAAGGTAAATGTTTGCCTTTCCTGCGCATACACTCTAGTGGAGCAAAATCTAGAACAGGAACTGGGCCCTCCTTACCAGTTAACGTCACCCTCTACTATCTTATTCTTTAATTTTCTTCATGGCAATTACAATTTTGTGATATATATTTTATTTATTTATTTATTTATTTATTTATTTATTTATTTATTTATTATGTATGTAGGTATTGGCTGGAATTCTCACAAAGCAGATATTTACAGATCATTACAGGTGAATTACATAGTCTACAGACAGGTGAAAAAAATGGCTCATCGTGAGTCTAGAATCCTTGCCTTGTTCTGATGTTATGATGAGTTTAAAACACACACATGAAACTCACTCCTCCACCCATCTACCTCCCACTGGCAGATAGCTCTGCTGTGTTGTGCATTCCCAGAAGTGGGAAATACAGTATCAAGATGCTCTGTGGGAACTACAGACCAGAACCTTTCAATTGACTCACGTAAATACAGAGTATGTCTAGTCAGAGACAGTCGCACCAGGTGCTTTGTGCCTCTGGCATCTTACAGGTGGGAAAGGCAGAGTTGCCTGCTGGTCATGAAAGCCCTTGGGTTCTAAGCCAGGGGAAGGGGAAATACAGAGCAGGTGATCAAAGAGGTATATCTCTACAGTTTGATGATTGGCAAATCTTCAGAGTGTTGAGACTCATGACCTTCCACACAGAAGGTTGTCAGATATATCAAAACTTTGGAGCACTTTTCCTGCCTCTTGTGTACTTGTTTACAGAACTCCAGCTGTCTGTCTTCTACAAAAGGTCTCTGGCCTCTGTCAGTTGTCAATCAAGAACAGCTCTCTGGCTGCCTGTCATGTCTTACTCTGCATCCATTCTCCTAAACAAGTTCACTTCTGTACATCAAAGGCACTGCAGAGAGCTGAGAGAGATGGTTCATCAAGGATCTGAGAAGAGTGTATGACAGAAACTGAAAAATACTGAGAAAGAAGCATTTTCAGAAGAGAAGAAGGGGAAGAACTAAACACTTAGCAAAAAGAGAGCTCTAACCACAGCACAGGCTACCTGGTCCACTCCTCATTCTATTCTCGGTAGGTCCGGCCATATTTGTGATATCTCCGAAATGCAGTATCAGAGAGAGACAGGAGGGAAAGGCAGCAACTTGGAGGCACAGGAGAAATGCAGCTGCTTTCTGAAATCAACTGCTAGCTTTTTGTGTTAGCAGTTTCTCCCTGTTGATGTGGATCTAGCTCCCACTTAGTGCTAGAAATGTAATGTTTCATACAAATTAAAGATCTCCATTTAGTCTTTCCTATGTTTCTTTTAGTTTTGTAGTTTTTCTACTGACGAATCACATACAATTAAAATTACAAATTACAAAATGATGATTGGTAATTTATGGCTATTAATATAGACTTAGCTATGTAGGAGGGATCTTTTATTATATTGAAAGTATTTTAAAGTCCAATATACTTCCATTCAGCATCTTTTCATATTATATCTGTTTGTATAATATGCCAGATATTTAATTTAATTCTTTAATATTAATATTAAAAAGCACAAAAACAATCTCTTTTACCAAAGTGAATGGTTATATTTACTATACAGATTAAAACAATCTATATGTTACACTTGACAATAAATATAGATTAGATGCATATTCTGAAGGAAAGAACTATTACAAGTGCTTGAAACTCTGCAGTGAGTAAAACAGACAAATACCTCACAATACAGGTAGGGCATACCTTAGGGAGGCTGACAAAAACAACAACAGCAACAAAAATAAGAATAATATAGAATGTGCCATGTATTGATGAGGCTCAAAAACAAAACTAAGGTGGGGAGGATCATCTGGAATTCTGGGTGAAGAGCAAATTTGAAAGCTTTCCCCTCAGGAGGAAGGTCTTCTTCAAAAATTCTTTGTCCAGACAAATGTCTATAGGAGATGCTCCAACATTTTGTACTAGAATTCTAATAGTTTCAAGGCTATCATAACTGGCAAAATATGGCACTGGCACAAGAACAGAGACATAGACCAGGGGACCAGGACAGAAAACCCAGACACAATACCATTCTTATATTGACATATGATATATGAGAAGACAGACAATACCAGACACTGGGGGAAAGAATCCCTATTTGATAAATGGTGCTGGGAAAATTGGATAGCCACTTGTAAAAGATTGAAACAGTATCTATGCCTTGCACTGCTCACAAAATTTAACTCATGATGTATAAAATACTTAAACCTAAGGCATGAAACTATTAGAATTCTAGAATAAAATGTTGAAAAATCTCTTATAGACATTGGTCTGGAGAAAGAATTTATGAAGAAGACCCCAAATGCAATCACAGCAACAATTAAAATTAACAAATGGGACCCAATTAAATTAGAAAGCTTCTTTCACAGCTAAGGAAACAATCAATAGAGTGAACAGACAACCTACAAAATGGGAGAAAATATTTGCATGCTATATATCCAATATGGTATTGAAAATCAGAATCTATAAAGAACGCAAGCGAGTCAACAAGACAAAAACCAAACAACTCTGTAAAAATTGGGCAAAAGGCATGAACAGAACTTTTCAAAGTAAGGTAGATTAATGGCCAATAAACATATTTTTTTAAAAATGTTCAGTATCTCTAGTCATCAGAGAGATTCAAATCAAAATCACAATGAGCCATTACCCAAACCAGTGAGAATGGTTTTATCAAAACAGATTCTGCACGGATGTGGAGAATTAGGAACACTCATACACTGTTGGTATGGACTGCAAACTAGTATAACTTCTATGAAAAGTAGTATGGAGATACCTTAAAGAAGTAAAAGTAGATTATTATTTGATCCAGCAATCCCACTATTAGGTATTTACCCTAAGGAAAAGAAGTCATTTTTATCACAAAGACACATGCACTGGAATGTTTATAGCAACACAATTCATAGTCACAAAGATGTGGAATCAACCCAAGTGCCCATCAATACTTGAATGGATCAACAGAATGTGGAATATGTATTCCGTGCAGTACTACTCAGCTATAAAATAATGGTGAACGAATTAATACCTTTTGCAATGACCTGGATAGAGATGGAGGGCATTCATCTGAGTGAGGTATTACAAGAATGGAAAAACAAACAGTACATGTACGCACTATTAAATTGGACCCAATGAATCAACACCCATGTGTACATTTTGTAGTAAAATTCAACAGAAAGCAATAAGGTGGGAGAGGACAGGAAGAGAGAGGCAAACTCACACCTAACAGGGACAATACCCACTATATGTATGGGTGATAAGTACCCTTATAACTTTGATGCAAGATGTACAAAAGTAATTCATGTAACTAAAACATTTGTACCCCCATAATAGTCTGAAATCTTAACAAAGTTCAGATTCCCAACTGTTAACTTTAAGTTTAGATATCGTTTAGACATCCAAATAGAACAAGCAGTTGAATATCAACTTTTTGTGTGAAGGAGACAAAGCTTATTTGAAGGAAAAAAATGTCAAATTATCATTAACTAGATTGTATTTAACACCAAAGATCAGGCTTGACTCATCAAAGAAGTGCAAAGAAGGGGAAAGGTAGTGAAAGGAAGAGAGCCAAAGACTGTGACAAGGGATAGCCACATTTAAGAATTCTGAACGATTAGAAGGATCTAGTAGATGAGAACTAGCCAATGAAATAGACAAATATCCACATATATGTAATGTTCTGGTTGTCAAGTGAAAACAAATGTTTTAAGCAGGAGAGTGGCAAAATTTGTCAAATGCTGCTAAATGGTGCAGCAAAATAAATGCTGATAATTGTCTCTCAGATTTATTACTGTAAATGTCACTGAGAGTAACAATTCTATGTAGGGAGAAAATTATGTGGGAAGGAGAAGGGAATTATTGCAGTGTGGACCTTGAGTAAGTGAGGTTCATTACACAAAAGAAGCCCAGTTGGCTGAGAGTATGTATGGACAAGTCATCCAACATTTGAGTAACCATACATCACAGTTCTTCCAGGACAGACTCAATTTACATTAGGTAGTCCTGATGTATGCCTGTGGTAATTAATAATACCTTTTCACTTTCAAAAGTGTCTCAGTTTTGTCAATAAGATATGTGGTCATATTATCAGTAACAACATCATTAAGGGTCCACGAACCAAAGCAAACAGTCAAAACGATTTTGCTTTACTTCAGCTATTATTTGGCTACAAAGGTGCAGATGTCAAAGAATTAGAGAGTTGGATATAACCAGAAAAAGGGTTTTGTCAGCACAGTTATAAGAAGAAAGGGAAGTGTGATAGAGTTGAAGATACACAGGCCTCTCCCTCACCCAATCCATGGTTTCACTTTCAACTGTGTTCTGAAATATTAAAGGAAAGATTCCATACATAAACAATTCATAAACTTTGAATCACGGACTGTAGCACGATGCAATATTTCAAGGGTCAGCTCCATCTCCTCTTTGTCCACTGTGTCCACACTGTATGTGCTCCCTGCCTGTTGGTCAGTCCCTTCATAGCAGTCTTAGTTACCAGAGTGACTGTTAAGGTATCACAGCGTTTGTGGTCAAGTAACCCTTATTTTACTTAACAATGGCCCCAAAGCACAAGAGTACTGATACTGCCAATTCAGATAAACAAGGAGCAACTGTAACATGCCTTCTTTAAGTGAAAAAAAGTGAACCTTCTCACTTAATAAGAAAAAAATCATATGCTAGATCTACAGTAAAATCACATCTTCTATTTATTAAATTGTGAAGGTGGGGAAACAAATCATGTTGGTTTTGCCAGTGCACCTTAAATTGAAAATGTTATGATAAGTGTTTATTTAAGATGGAAAAGACATTGCATTTATAGAAGGAAGACATGAAGAGAAATTTGTTCCAAATGATAACATTGTGTTGCAACAAAAAGCATGAAGCCTGTGTGAGGACTTCTGCAAAGGATCCCCTGAAGTGAGTGACACAGCCTAATGCTACTTCACCATGCCTTCGCCATGGTGTCACCTCACCTCATTGTGTTACATGTCACCTGATGATCCAGAAAAAGAAAGGTGAATACAGAACAATAAAGTATTTCAAGAGAGAGAAGGTATCATGTAGCTTTTATCAAAATATATTGTTATAACTGTATTATTTTATTACTTGTTAATGCTGTTAATCTCTTATTGTGCCTAATTATAAATTAAACTCTTTCATAGGTATTTTTGTACAGGAAAAACATGGTCTCTATTGGGTTCAGTACTATTTGTGGTTTCTGACATCTACTAGAGGTCTTGGAACTTATCCCCCAAGAATGGGGGTAGGACTACTGTGTATGCAGGAAGCTTATAAAGCCTAGCTATTGGATTTAATTGAGTAATAAAGAAGAAAGGAAGGGGAATAAGGCTTGATGAAAGAATGGTGATATCAACAGAGGCAAGTTCAGTAGAACTAAGTGTTCCTTAGATTCGTGGGCCTAGAAAGACTGAGCCAGAAAGAGAGCAGGTGGTGCTCATAGAATGGAATGTTGGAAACTGAGGTTATGGAGTCTTTGAAATTCTACTGTCTGACCAGGAAAGGAAGGGCTGAAATCAGGTGGAGAATAGTATCATTGGTAGAGAGAAGTTCAAGGATCAGATAGATTAGAGCACTGGATAGATCATCTAGGTGCTTGTTGACATCACAAAAAAGTAAGCATGCTTTTATGTAGAATGGAGTGGCAATAATCTAGGAATTGATATATTTGGGAAATGACGTGGAGAATGACCTTGAAATTGACTGATGCACCAAATTAGGAGTATTTGGATACATTAATCCAAAAACATGAAATTTAAACTATATGTTTTTATAAAGGAAAGAGATGAAAAAATAATCATTTTGTGTTGATACATGAACCGTTTCATTAAAAAATCCTTTTTATTAAAAACAATAAACACATTTTGAATTATGCTTTATATTCACTTGCTAAAGTTTTAAAATTCTATGACCGCCCTTGTGTGAAAGATATCATATTATTTGCTGCAAAGAAATCAATGTTTAAGAGGGAGCATTCTATTTGTAAAAGAAATGGAAAATATAAATAAAAGGGTAGCTTAAAAATACTGCAATAAAGATAAATTGATGAAAAACTAAATTGCTAATTTCAGAACAGAAAGGAAGATATGAACTGCACATATGATACAAAAACCACAGACATATGCTAGGTGTGGGGGCTCATGCCTGTAATTCTAGTACTTTGAGAGGCCAAGACAGGAAGAGTTTAAAGCCTGGGCAGCACTGTGAGACTCTGTCTCTACAAACAAACAAACAAACAAAATTGAGAAACAAAATACTTGAGGAAATAAATTAGCCAGGAACTGTGACACACTGTGTAGCTATGGCTACCCTGGGAGCTAAAGTAAGAGGATCATTTGAGCCCAGGGGAGCTAGGATATATGATACCACCACTCACTCCAGCTTGGGCAACAATTATCATCTTCCTTTTGCCATAGAGAAAACTGAAGCTTAATTCACTAGTTACAAAGAGGTGAATATAGGCTTCAAAATCATTTGTCTCTTACTAAAGAGACTAAGCTTGTACATGTGTTGCTGTTCCTACAATTCAACAAGCATGCAAAGCAAACATAATTTTATCTGCAAAGGATAGAAAAAGTACTCTAGGCCTGACTTCATGAAGTGTCAAAATGAAGTGGGATGTGTTCATTATAATTTCTAGAAGAATGAAGTTGAATAAAGATTTAAATTGAGAATTATGTGTGGAGAAGTTACCAATGATAATAAAGTCAACAGAAATACAGCAAAGACAGGGAAGAACTGTGAGATTATGCCTCCACAGTTTCATTAATGACTGGCCAGAAAGTAGACCAGCCAACTTAGAAATAAGGAAGAAAGACTAAGAAAAAGATGGTATAAAATAAAGGGGAATACAAGGGAAGCAGAAAACTTTGCTCTTTGGCTTAGTAGAAACATGAAGGTAAAATGAACATCAAAAATAATCAAGGAGAGAATACTTGAGTTAAAATCAATAAAGACATGAATATCAAAAGACATCAACTACCCAGAAAACACTGGGTGGTTAGGTGAGGGAAAGTAAATGACACATGTGAAATGCCAAATGCTCATGTCATAAAACCAATTTTAATAGGAATGCTTCCTTTTTGACTTGTATAAATAAATAAAAGCTCCAATATTAATGATTTAAGTGTAATAACAACAAAAAGTACAACTATTTAATTCCTAGGAGGGAACAAAAAGAGGCCATTTATGGTATGGACAAGACATAAAAGTTAGAATTCAGAGATAGGGTAGAAATTGACCCAACTGGGAATGATAAAATAGGGAAAGAAAAACATGCAGAAGAAGTTGGCATTATTAGTCACATAAAAATATATAATTGGGGATAGGACACATTAAAATGTACAAAGAGAAGAAAATATCTTCAATATAAAACAAACGTAGTTTGGAAAACTAAAAATGAAGAAATATAAATTGCTGATAAACTATAGATATTTTTAATCTTGCCAGTACCAAATGAAACACTAATATAGTCTGGCTGGGGAGGGGGAGGACATTTGGCATAAAGAGGGAGGGCATGAGGCAGGATCCCACCTAATGTGCACATTGTGAGGGTGTGTAACACGTCCCCTGTTGTGAAGGGCTCTTCTACCAATGGAACTTTACCCTGAAAGTGAGAACAATATAACCTGAAAATTGTAGCCTCATATTAATCTGATTTGATTTGAAAACTTAAAAAAAAACAAAACATATAAAAATATTCTTCTTAATAAGGTATCACAAGAATGGAAAAAGCAAGTACCCAATGTATATAATACTAATATGAAGCCAATAGGTAAGTAACTACACTCCCAAATTAAATTCAAGTGGAGAGGAGGAAGGAAAAGACGATGGGAAGGGGAAGTTAGACTGGTGCGCTCTCATCTAATGGGCACAATATAAGGGTATATTGCACATCTCTTGTGTGAAGGACTCAACTACAACTTGAACTTTACCTAAGAAATGCAAAAAATGTATCCTAATCATTGTACTCTCTTATTAATCTGAAATTTAAAAAAATAAATAAATAATACAATTTGAGGCAAACAATTAATTATGATTAAAATTAGCATGGCTAGTCTTTCTGGTGGAGCTCATGAAAACCTACCTGCTGCCAATAAAAGCATAAAATTGTACACACCTTAAGAAGCTAATATGGTAGCTTAATACAAAGAACTTTAAAATTGTAGCTTCAGATGTCTAAATAAGATTTCTTCTGAGTTATCTTATGAAAATAATCACACGTACTCAGAATGTTATCAGAATCTTCATTGGAAAAGGGCCTTTTAATCATTAGAGACACTTAAATTTTGAGGTAGGAAAATGTTAACATATGATTAAACCTTCAAATTCATACTTTTGTAAAATGTCATTTGCTGTTGGAAAAGATGTCATTGTAAATAATATTAAGTAAAAATGTGCAATTTAAGTTACGTTCAAATCACAATGCTAATTTTAGACACACATTTTTATAGCTTCAAATATCTATAATTAATGAAAATTGCTTATCTATTAGTGGTAGAAAACTAACTTAATTTTATTTTATTTTCATTTTTTAAGCAGGTAAAGCCAAAAGCAATATTTATATTCAAATTTTGTAATCTAAAATTAATATAAAATAAATCTGTTGCCCCAATACATATCAAAATAATGAAGTGACTCTCAAACACTTCTCCAAATGTGAAGACCACAGTGCCTTAATTTTCAGAGTCTTCTGCACTCATGAGATAGCACCTTCATTAACTAGTACAGGGACACGAGTAGGTTTCATAAGGTGTTAAATGTAGCACATAAGTCCTGAAACTGGAACAGAGCCATACTTTTATAAATAATTTGACAAAAGTCCGAGTGAATGTACTTGCTAACATCAAGGGTTTTCTAAATGAAGCCACTTGGAAGGCTCCTGGGGATTCCCCTGAAATAACCACTTGACATAATTTTGCACTATGTCAATAGGATAGCTGTAAACTAAAGATTTTGAAACACACAATAGCTTTTAAGTTCTTAGCACATTTATTAGAAGATGTGACTATGCAGCTGTTATGGGTATTTAAGGAGCTGGGGATCATCCAAATCACAGTACCCTTGAACAGAATTAGTTATTAAGAGGCTGCAACAATAATAGCAGGTTGTTAGAGCAATGCCCTTTTCTCCCAGATCTCACAAAGATCCTAGTTAATGCTAATGAGGCTCAGAGATGAGTAGAAAACAAGGGTGATTTCTCCATTTATGAATAATAAATACATCTCCAGAAGTAACAATCCCAATCAAGAAATGATGTCAAAGACAAACTAAAAATATCTGTCAATTATCATGTTTTCCAGGAAAAGGGAGGGCACACCCACAGCTCCCTGCTCCTCAACACCTCTTCACACTCTGGTGCTGTATAATGCCCACAGGGGCTCCCTCACCCCCCAAGTCAGGAAACTAGACCTCTCCCCTGTGTCTTCTTGCCCTTTTCTTGTGGCAGTGTCTGTGTGGTGACTGTCCAGCCCATCTGTCTAAGTTGCCAGGTGCCAGGAACTCCTGCCCACCCTAGAAAAGCAGCTTTGAATCAATCAGTCTTGATTCAAAGCGCCCTCCCTGTTGCAACAGGGCTGGAAGCACAGCTACTAGCCAACCCAAGCTAACTCTGTGAGAAGCTCAGGAGGAGGTGTGTAGCTTTAAGAAAGCCAGAACTCCAGGCCCTCATGGCGCTCTCCCCTTGGGTGTCCCTTTTGGGTGCCCAAATTCTATCATTACTAATGCCCCTCGCATCTTTTACTGGACTCACAACTGTTGTTTCTCCAACATATTCAGAATGTTTCTCCCTCAAAGTGCCTGTACTTGCTGTTCCCTTTTCTTTCAGATATCCACACTTAATTTGTCATCTTCAACTCTTTGCTTACATTTTGCTATCTCAGGAGATACATTTATTGTATTTCCACCCATTGAAAATATAATTTTCATAAGAATAGCAATTTATCAGCTTTTTCATTGCTCTATTTCAAGCAACTAATGAGTGCTTAATAAATATTTGTTGAGAAAAATGAATACATTAATTCTATATTTTTCTGCCTTTCAGCAGACCCTGTGAGGTTTATGAGTTTACCATACAAAACAATAGTTGATCTTTGTAATAGTTAATGACATAGTCAAAACTTAATGCAGATGACTTACCACAAGCTTACAGTTCACAGTAGAGAAAAACATTCTGCCATTTCTAGAGGGATTGGAACAAAAGACTCTTTCTTAGAGTCCAGGATCTTTCTTTTCATACATATCTTACCTGTTTGTTTCTGTCATCAGATAGATATGAGATCAGAAGTCAGATTCCATATATAAGGGAACGTATAGTGGCTCAGTGCCACTAGGATCTAGAGATGGTATTTACCCTAAGTTAAGAACCAAAATTTAATAAATACATTTACTTATATTTCACATATGCCTAATTAGGCAACTACAATAGCAGGTATTCTGATTTTTAGTTACCCAAGAATCCTTTCATTGGTTATTTAAAATACACATTTACAGAGACCACTTTAGAGATTTTTTTAAATCAATTTTGAGTGGGATCCAATAATCTACATCTCTAACTACCAACTCAGTTATATCTGATATCAGTCAAACAGTAAAATCTATTGAGGAAGAACGAGATGGTGGTTTGAAAACAGAAGGTAATGTAAATAAGCAGTATATGCTTATTGCCTTTCTGAAGAATCTATGGTTACAGCACATAGCTAAAAACACAGAAATTCTTTTCTCAGCCTTGTATTTCTATTTGAGGCATGACCAACAATAACATGATACCTAACTACTAAAGAAAACATGAATTGTCTTTAGTAGTATCTGCTTATTTAAGGGTTAGCCATAAATTTGAACTTAAAATCAACCTGCTTTTCTAACATTGATAGTTCTAATGCCAACTCTACTCCAAATCACATCATTTACTTTAGAGCACACCAAATTATATAACACCAAAACATCAAAAGAAGTTATATTACACTCAATCAATAAGCAGAACATAACCTTACCAATAATCAAAGAGACTGCTCTGTAATATTAAGTACAGGTGAAATTATTGGGAATCAACATGGAATATCAAAAATACTAAGGAATTTGAATTAATGTTAGCTCTGTCTTGGATAAGACTTACTTTCTTTTATTTGTAACATCAATGAGTTTGACTAAATATTTGCTAAGATTTTCTCCTTGTTCAAGGTTTTATCTTAAATATTATATGTTTACCAACCAAGGAAATAAATTCATGAAATTTTATCAAAAATTTAAAATAAACACTGTCACATAGATTAAATAGTCTTAGTAATACAGAGGATCAATTCTTCTTCAAGCTTTATTTCATATGTTATATGGTGGAATACAAGAGATATTATAATAACTTTATGGAAACTAATTAATAGTATTAGGTTCACATACTTACTAAATATGAAAACTTGTCAGAAAAATAAAATGTATTCAGAGACTCTATCAATGACTTCTTTGATAATGTCAGCAACCTAGCATTGATTCTCAGAGACTAAAGACCCATTCATATAAATGTGTATTTTTGCTTTGCTGCAAAATCACATCAATCTTGGTTTATTTTAAAAAAAACAATGACCATATGATCCTCTCAATAGATGCAGAAGAAGCATTCAATAAAATTCAACATCTTTTTCTAATTAGAACTCTGAAGAATATAGGCATTGATGGCACATTTCTTTCTTTTTTTAATTAAATCATAGCTGTGTACATTAATGCAATTATGGGTACAATGTGTTGGTTTTATATACCATTTGAAATATTTTCATCAAACTGGTTAACATAGCCTTCACCGCATTTTCTTAGTTATTATGTTAGGACACTTATACTCTACACTTAGTAAATTTAACATGCACCCTTGTAAAATGCACCGTAGGTGTGTTCCCACTAATTACCCTGCCTTCACCTATCCTCCCCCACCTCCTCCCCTCCCTCTTCCCTTTCCTCTTCTTCGTGGGCTATTGGTGGGTTGTAGCTTTCATATGAAAGCTATAAATTGTTTTCATAATAGGGCTGAGTACATTGGACACTTTTTCTTCCATTATTGAGATACTTTGCTAAGAAGAATATGTTCCAGTGCCATCCGTGTAAACATGAAAGAGGTAAAGTCTCCATCTTTCTTCAAGGCTGCATAATATTCCATGGTGTACATATACCACAATTTATTAATCCATTCATGGGTTGATGGGCATTTGGGCTTCTTCCTTGACTTAGTAATTATGAATTGGGCTGCAATAAACATTCTGATACAAATATCTTTGTTATAATATGATTTTTTGGTCTTCTGGATATATACCTAGTAGAGGAATTGAAGGATTGAATGGCAGTTCTATTTTTAGATCCCTATGTGATCTCCAAATATCTTTCCAAAGGAACGTATTAGTTTGCATTCCCACCAGCAGTGGTGGCACATTTCTTAAACTGATCAAAGCTGTCTATGACAAACCACAGTTAATATTATACTGAATTGAGTAAAACTGAAAGCTTTTCCACTCAGTACTGGAATAAGACAGCATTGTCCTCTATCACCACTACTATTCAACATAGTGCTGGAAGTTCTAGCCAATACAATTAGGCAAGAAAAGATAATAAAGGGCATCCAAATGGGGTCAAAGGAAGTGAAACTCTCTCTCTTTGCTGACCACATGATCTTAAACTTAGAGAACCCCAAAGACTGAACCACAAGACTCCTGGAGGTGATCAAAAAATACAGTAATGTCTCAGGATATAAAATCAAAATCCACAAATCAGTAGCCTTGGTATATGCCAGTAACAGCCAAGATGAGAAGCTAATCATGGACACAATTCCCTTATCAGTAGCTTAAAAAAAAAAAAAAAAAGAAAGAAAAGAAATACCTCGGAATATACCTTACAAATGAGGTAAAGGACCACTACAATGAAAATGACAAAACCATAAGAAAAGAAATAGCAGAAGGTATTAACAAATGGAAGAACATACGATACTCATGCCTGGAAAGAATCAACATCGTTAAAATGTCTATACTTCCCAAAGCAATCTACAGATTCAATGTGATTCCTTTTAATTTACCATCATCATACTTTCAAAACTTGGACAAAAATTCTTCATTTTGTATGAAAACAGAAAAAAACCCACACAGTTAAGGAAATTCTTATAATAAAAACAAAGCTGGGAACCTCAGCTTACCCAACTTTATGTTGTACTACAAGGCAATAGTAATTAAAACAGCCTTGTATTGGCACAAAAATACAGACATAGACATCTGGAATTGAATACAACACTGTGAGATGAAACTAAAAATTTGCAGCCACCTGAACTTTGATAAACCAAACAAGAACATTCACTGGGGGAAAGAACCCCTACTCAATAAATGGTGCTGGGAGAACTGGATGTTCACATGTAAAAGGGTGATACTGTACCCGCACCTTTCTCCACTCACAAAAATTGATTCAAGAGGAATAAAAGATCTAAATCCAAGTCATGAATCAATAAAAATCTTTGAAGAAAATGTGGGCGAGACACTTGAAGATACCAGCTTTGGGAAAGATTTTATGAAGAAGACTTCTGTGGATTTGGATCAAAGATGGCGGCCAAGTAACAGCTTCCCTGCAACTGGGCACGGCGAGTCTGGGGAGAGAAGACTCCAGGCATCTCTGGCCAGTGGGATCTGCCTATGATCATTCCTTTGAGGATACAGGGAGCCAGCAAGGGACTTCTGGACCCCAGGAAGAGAACAAAAACAGTGGAAAACTGGCAAGTGGTTGCATGTGTTCGATCAACCTAATAACACCGGCAACCATGAGTACAAGCAGCAGTGAGACTACAAACCAGAAAGGCCTTACCTGTGAATTATTTTGTTGTTCTTGGACTTGGCGCTCAGTTGAGCTGCCTTGGGGAGAGCTTAAGCAGGAGGATGGAGAACTTTGGGCATTGTCTGGGGCCCCAAACTGAGCCACTGAGCTGGGCGCAGGAAGTCATTGGGAAAAAAATTGCCTGGGCAAGCTCTGCCCTCAGGGTCCCAGACCAAGGATCAGGCAGGACAAAGTAACCTAGTG